>JAHRHJ020003555.1:0-146890 GCA_019776745.2 Taxus chinensis
GGTACATCCCTTCAGCAGGGTTCCTCAGCAGTTTGGCCTCCCCTACGCGGCTATGCTTCCTCCAGTAGCACCTGTTTATAGATCAGTTCTAGAGGCTAGAGGGGGGCCTAGAGGCCGTGGTTGGACAGTGATTACCCCTGGCATTCCTATTGCAGCCAGAGGGATAGTTCGGGCCAGAGGGAGAGCTGGTGCGCCTCGGGCACCATTACTTCAGATTGCTGCAGGTCCTGCTCATAGCAGTGACGACCCTATAGATATTGACTCCGATTCTAAGGAGCACACAGAGGGAGGGTCAGAGGAGCAGACGGATGAGAGCGATCCTGAGTGGCATGATACTCAGGATATTTTGCGAGCAGAGAGAGAGAGGAGGAGAGTGCAGAGAGAGAGACCGTGGCCTCTGAGGAGCCACTCTCCCAAGGTCATGGTGGAGACGATGAGTCCGTTGCGGGGCGCCATGTTGCCCCAACTACAGGAGTAGCTCCTCAGTCGGCAGCGGGATCAGCAGCAGGTGCTGGCCCTGGCGACCCATCTTGGAGGCCCGGCGATCCGAGTAAGTTATCTTCTCCTCCTTTCAATGCTTGTTTTGTTTTAGGATTTGTTTTCGAATGTTAACTCTCCTTATATTTGCATTGTGTATACTTTAATCTTTTGCCTAGTTTCTAATTTGTTTTTCTTTCTTTGCTTTGCAGAGACTGTTGATGAGTGGCGGGATCTAATCCGTAGGGTTTGCGTCGATTCTTTGATGATCCCTATGGATAAGACCTGTACGGAGTTATCCGTGGATGCTGGAGAGCCCTCAGCAGCCGGCAGGCACACTGACGTCTTCGCTCCTGTTTGGCATGTGGCCAAGATGGTGTCAACTCTCCGTACAGAGTTGGCAGGCTATAGGACAGCCGAGCGTCTTATGAGGAGCCGCTCTCATGGTGAGACCACGACTGCCCCTAGGGACCCCGAGCCCTCCGTCCATTCAGAGCGCCAGCGTAGCCGGAGTCCTAGGCGAGGGCGCGCACCTTCAGCGGGATCGCGCAGGGGTTGAGAGGCCACTTGGCTTTCTGTATCTGTAGTTACATTCTTTTGTGTATTACGGGCTCTTTGAGCATTTTGACCATGCCTAGCGCATGATGGCATTGTATATAAACTTGATTTATTTATATATATGCGTCGGTTTTGGATCAAAACTTGTCATTTGTATTCTACTTTCTTTATTTCCAACTGTTTTGTGTATACTACGATGTATGTTTTATATGCTTTCTAGAATGTATGCAATGGAAAACAGATGGTGCAAATGTTTGTTTTCTTTTTGTGTTTCGTGATGCTGATACATGATATTGTAGATATATTGTGATCTTAAATCTTAGCTTCTGTGAGCAATTTTGGATATCTCATGATTTGTTTTGGCAAAGTGATGAAAATAACCAGTATGATGAACAGATTAACTTGCCCCACTCCTAACTCCACGCAACTAGTAAGATGCGAGGGCTCATCACCAAGAGCCAAGAAGGGCGCAAGTTATGAAATATGGTGAAATGATAGTGATAAAAGACAGGCGAAGCTTTGGTGGAATCAAGTTAAGAACTACAAGCTTACTCTACCTGAATGACTTCATAGTTTTGGGTGCGACTTGCTTTGCGGTTTATCCAGACTTAGACCCGTAGATGGCCACATAGTAGACAAAATCTGGTTTTTTTAGGATTTTTAACTCTCTTGGAATTTTGAACATCTGATTCATTCATTTATTGACTCAAAGTTTGAATTGATTGTTTTATGACTTTTTAACATTCACTTTGTTTAAAGGACCCCCTACACTTTGCCCCATGCTACCTGTAAGAAGCATGGGTTTATCACCGTGGGCAAGGCATAGGCGAGTAAGGGCATTTCCATCCTTTCCCAACCCTACGTCACTAGTAAGAGACGCAAGCTCATCACCGAAGGTTGGTGGGGCAAGGAAATGTGTAAAATAAAATTTTCTGTTTCAATCACTTCTTGACTTGTCTATCTGAGTAAACTGTCAGTATATGCTTATTTCCAAAGAGATGCGTATATGGGATAGATGTGACACCATGAAGCTTCTAGAACAGACCATAGGCAAGACACCTATCCTAAGAAGAAATCAAAGCGAGAACAAACTTGCAGATCTTGGTATGGTTACCATTAGGACTTCGTCATGTCTGAAATTGTTTGATAAAAGATTCTGAAGTGATTTGATAATGTTAAAGATGGAGAGATATGATTAAAGAACTTTATGCCAGAAACATCACGAGTTTGAAATAAATTGCTTTTGAGAATAGATTCCTTGATCACAATTTGTGTAAGAACAAGTGGACAAAATGATCCTAATTTGTATGAAAATGCAATGTAGATAGTTATATAGGCAGCGTTAGCTGCTTACGCGTAGAAACGCTTGAGGTGGAGAGAATTGACTGTTTCGCCAAACTCCTCACCTTCTAGCGTACATAAGAGGTATGCACCATTTCCGTAGTCTTTTGTGACTCGGTATGGGCCCAACCATTTGGGCCGGAATTTCCTTCCTTCGCCAGTCTTCTTGTCGATCCGGCTGTCTAACCTTAGAACTAGGTCTCCTTCGTATATGTCACGTTCATAGACCTTCTTGTTGTACTGCCGGCACATCCGGTCGGCATAGACTCTATGTCGTTGTTCAGCATTTAACCTAGTTTCATCGAGGCTTTCTAATTGAGAAAGACGCGCTTCTCTGTAAGCATCCTCATCCAGAATCCCTTGTAGCGAAATGCGGAGACTGGGGATTTCAACTTCGAGTGGGAGAACTGCTTCTGACCCAAATACCAGTGAGAAAGGAGTTGCTCCTGTCGGAGTTCTTATTGAAGTTCGATGGGCCCACAAGGCCGGATATAACTTTAAATGCCAATCCCGCTTGTTTTCTTTCACTGTTTTAAGGAGAATGGCTTTCAGTGTTTTATTTGTTGCTTCAGCCTGCCCATTGGCTTGGGGATAGTACAAGGAGGCCGTATGATGGCTGATTTTAAATTTGTTGCATAATTCACGAACCTCTTCATTTTTAAAAGAAGTTCCATTATCTGAGATAATGATTTGCGGGATACCGTACCTGCAAATGATTTGGTTCAAAATGAACTTAGCGATTACAGAACCAGGTACAGTTGTAAGAGGCATGGCCTCTACCCATTTAGTGAAATATTCAGTGGCCGTGATTATAAAATTGTGGCCGTCTGTGGACGAGGGAGAGAATTTCCCTATCAAATCTAGGCCCCATGTAGAAAAGGGCCATGGGGTAACGATTGGTTGCAAAGCTTGTGCCGGCATGTGGATCTCATGAGAGAACTCCTGACATTTATGACACCTGCGTACAAACTCTATTGTGTCATGTTCTAGAGTGGGCCAGAAATAGCCCATTCGATGTATTTTTCGAGCGGTGGCATGGCCACCGAAGTGGCCTCCACATATACCGCTATGGGATTCATGGAGAATCTTCTTGGATTCTTCTGTGTCGACACACCTTAAGAGCATCCCATCGAATGCTTTCCGATAGAGGACTTGCTCTATAATGACGTATTTAGTTACGACAATACGTAACCGTCTTCTTTGTTGAGGTGTAGCTCCTTCTGGGTACTTATGGTCCATGATATAACTAATAATATCAGCGTACCAAGGGCACTCAGATATAGCAGGTCGGGTTTCGACGTAGTAAACACATTCATCTGGAAAGTCTAAGTCTACTAAATCGCCTCCGTCTAGCGGGTTATCAGCTAACCAATCTGCAATGATTTGTCCTTTAACTGACTTCTGGTTTACAAAAGTTAATTCGAACTCTCCCATTAAGGTTATAAAACGTCCAGCTTTTTTGGACAAGGACCCTTGTGTGAGAAAAGTCCGTAAATGGTCCGTCTTTACTATGACCCTTGTCTCTTGATTTAGCATGTAGTGTCTTAGGCGTTTAGTAGCAAAGACTATGGCAAGACATTCTCGTTCCGCTTGTGTATAGCGCGTTTCGTAGTCAAGCAATGTTCGGCTAATGAAATAAATTGCACGTTCTCTCTTGTCATCATCTTCTTGGGCTAGCATACAAGCTAACGAAACATCGGTAGCCCGTGAGTACAAAATTAAAGGGCGATCTAGCTTTGGTGGCATTAGCGTAGGCGGTGATAACAAGAAACGCTTGACAGCATCAAAAGCTTCATTGCAATCTTCAGTCCAATTAATGCTATAGTCCTTCTTGAGTAAATTGTTGATTGGATGAACGGCGAAGCTTAGATCTGGGATAAATCTCCGGATTGCACCCAACTTCCCGAGAAATGATCTGATTCCAGATTCACTCGAGGGTGGGACCATTTCGAGGACAGCCCGAATTTTGGCTGGATCAACATCAATCCCTCGTGACGAAATGATGTAACCTAGGAGCTTTCCTGCCGTTACACCGAAGACGCATTTCTCTGGGTTTAGGGTAACCCCGTATTCTATTAGGCGTGAAAGGATGATGCGGAGCACTTCAGGATGGTCACAACGCTTCTTGGCCTTAGCCAACAAGTCATCTACATAGGATTCCACAATTTTATGGATTAAATCATGAAATATGTATGTCATGGCCCGCTGGTACGTAGCACCAGCGTTCTTGAGACCGAATGGCATAACAGCGTAGCAATAGGTTCCCCAAGGAGTTATAAACGTGGTTTTAGCTTGATCTTGCTCGGATATTTTGATTTGATTGTATCCCGAGAATCCATCCATGAGAGACAAGAGTTCAAAACCTGCTGTTGCATCAACAATAACGTCTATGGATGGTAATGGGAAGTCGTCCTTAGGGCAAGCTTTGTTGATATCTCGAAAATCTATGCAGATGCGTATCTTTCCATTCTTCTTGAGAACGGGAACGATGTTGGATACCCATTGGGAGTAGTCAACTGGCTTGATGAATCCTACTTGAAGGAGTTTCATCACCTCCTCTTTTACCATGAGAGCTACTTTGGGTTTCATGGGTCTTGATTTCTGTTTAATAGGCTTTGCATCTGATCTAGTGACAAGGTTGTGCACCGCAATGTGGGGTGCGACTCCGGTCATCTCTTTGTAATTAAATGCAAACGCCTTCTGATGTTCTCTGAGAACCTGAGTATGTATCTCTACTTCCTCTGGGGTTAATGAAGAACCTAGCTTTAAAACTCTTGGTTCATCTTCCGTTCCGATGTTGACATCGATTGTTTCTTCAATTAAAGAGGCATTACCCTCTTCGAACTCTGGTGGTGCCGGAGGTAGATCTATATCATCCCCGTTTTCCACCATGTATATATTAGGTTCCTTTTGCGAGGGAAGATTCGTTACGGGATTTCCGAAGTAGGAAGATGAATGCGGGATCAGGGATAAATCCAGCGTGTGATAGGAGAGATGTAATGCTGCAAGGGCATTTAAGTAATCCAAAGTAGCCGCATCATTTCCAACATGGTCTAGGATGGTAGATTCACTTCCGTTTGAAAGAGGATCCATCATCGTTTTTATTAATGGTTCGTTACGAATGGATACCGTAAAATGAGTATCTTCTAGCTCATTGCTTGGAGTGAAGCGTGATGCCGAAGTTGCTATCGAATCGGCGAGAAGATTCTTCTCTCGTGGAATTGCTTCAATGGATATGAAGTTGAACGCTTTGCTTAAATCTAATACAGCGTTTTTGTAAAGTTGCAAATGTTCGGCTTTAGTTTCATATACCTCTGAAACTTGGTTTGCAACTAATTGCGAGTCTCCTAAAACTCTGATATTATCAATACCAATTCTTTTGGCTAAGGTAAGGCCAAGGAGGAGGGCTTCGTATTCAGCGCCGTTGTTTGTACATTCAAAGTTTAATTTAAAAGAGAATGGGAGGACCTTCTCTTCGGGCGAGGTAAGAATTATACCTGCCCCCGCTCCATAACGGCATTTAGCTCCATCGAAATGGAGAGTCCAATACTTAGCTGGGAGTATGGATGTAGGTGTATCTGCTGTGTTTGCACACTCTACCTCTACCATACAGAGATCTTCTGCTGGCAAGGAACCAACACCTAAGGAAAATCCTATGCCTACTGAATCGAATGGTAAGAATATTGGTGAATCTTGTTCTATTAATTCAACGATCTTCGCAGTAGTCTCTAATGATACTGTCTCTTTAGTTTTACCTTTTGGAATTGTTTGGACTATGTTGGTAGTTTCAAGATCCGTCGTAGGTATCAACTTTTCCTCTGGCTTTGAGTCGGAGGGTTTGTTAAGTTGGTTTGTTGGCAGTTCGAATTCTGAGTGTACACCTGGTCTCTTCTTTAAATCAGCTAGGTGTATGTCAAATGGCTTTGGATCGCCTTTGGCTACAAATACCCTTCCTAGATGCAGGAATCTTACTTCTTGAAATAGCGTGGAAGGGATTGCTTTCATGCGGTGAATCCATGGTCGGCCGAGGATCATATTATAATTGGTTTCCCGATCTATAATATAAAACTCAGTTAGGATTGTTTTAGGTCCTAAGGTGACTGGTAATATTATAGTTCCTATCGATGTGGCTTTAAGGCTATCGTAGCCTCTCAAGGTATTTCGTGTAGTAGAACAGTTTGTTTCTCCATATCCCAGTTTTTGGAGAAAAGAGAAAGGGACTATGTTAACTGCAGCCCCGTCATCAACCATTGCCCGTTTTACATAGTTATTATAAACTTGTACTTGCAAGTGTAGGGCTGGATCGCCTCGGCGCGCGATCTCAGCATCTGTAGGCATTTTACTTATTTCGAATATGAATTCGACATCCCTCTCTGCTTGTCCCGGAGGATAAACATCAAAATCTATATGATTTACTTGTGCTTCTGGTGGTGGAGTGATACTAATTAAATGACCCAACCTAACGCCTCTAAAAGAGCAGCCCTATGAGCAGGGGAATTCTTTAGTAAATCAAGGAATGAAATATGCGAGAAGGTTTTTGTTAGATCATTAATTAGATCGTAAGCACCCATAGGTTTTGCTATGGTTTGTTGGACATTATCTGCTTCCGGCAGATGGCTAGGACTTGATTGAGAGAAATATTCTCGTGTCCTTGTAATTGCTTCAACGGGTAAATCGGAATCTAACTCTACTAATCCAACTACCTTAGGTCGTGGTTGACTTCCTAGTTGTGGCGCGACCAACGGATTTAGCGAGGTTGAGGCCTCGTGATCGTTATTTCCTGTTATTACACCTTTGTTTGTTCCAGTTGGTTTTAACCTATCGCTATCATGATTTGGGAGTGGATCATTAAAGATCTTGAGAGGGGCATTCTGAGGGGAAATTGCCCCTGCGAAGGTATTTGTCGTTGGCGACGTAGGATCTGCTAAGAACATATCCATAAAAAATTGTTTTTGTTCATTTGGCAAGCGTTGCATGAATTTGTTGTAATCACGACACGTTCTAGTGTCATGCCCTTGAATTTTATGGAAACCACAATAAGAATTGGGATTATAATTCCCGTTTTGTTGGTTTGGTGTGTATTGTGGCCTAAAATTCCGGTCAAACTGTTGCCTATTAGGACCAAAGTTTTGGAATTGTTGTTTTTGGTTTTGACTTTGGTTTTGGTAACCAAATGAGTTTTGGCTTGGTCCTTGCATGGGATTTCGCCGTTGTTGTTGTGGATTATTAAAATCCACCGTATTGATCGTCGGGGTAAAATTGTTGTTTTTTTGGTTGTTTGTTTGCGACGGAGTATTAATGACATTTACCCTCTTGGGCTGGTCAGTTACCCCATCCGTTGTTACCCCACGATTTTTGTTGAGGATTTTGGGTCCTTGATTGACGTTTGTGGTGGTTGTAATATTTTGAGTAGAGGTGATTAACCTCCCGTTTGTTCCATACGTCTTACGGCCACTATCTATCGCTGCTTGATCAATTCGCAGAGCACTCTCAAGTACTTCGTCATAAGTCCTTAGTGGGAACTTCTGGACTTCTTCCTTCACCTCTCTGCTAAGAGAATGAAGGAATAAATCGCATAGTTCCATCTGATCCATGTTTGGAGCGCTTGCCGAGGAATAAAGGACTGTGCGCCACCTTTGGATGAAATGGGCGACAGATTCGTTATGTTTCTTGCTTGATGTGCAAGAACTCCCCTGATTCCTGTCCTTAGTAGTTTGTTCATGTCGAAGGCTTTGATGAACTCAGACACAAGTTGTTTGAACGAGTGTATGGAAGCTTCAGGTATCCTATAATACCACTCAAGAGCAATGCCCTCCAATGTCTTAGGGGAATATTTTAGCAACAACCCCATCCCATGGGAGTAATTCACGAATGGCCTGTTAGCGTAAGCTTTGATATGTCGCATTCGGATCTCCTTCTCCTTTGTATTTAGGGCAAATCGGGAAGAGGCCTTGGAAGCATAACGCTTCGTATGGCGAAATCTAAGGGCTCTTTTAAATATTCGAATAAGTCCCTATTGCATACGTCTCAACCATTGATGGTGCCTGTTGAGGAGGTGGTGGCGGAACGGGTTGTTGATATGGCGTAACGTACGCGTTAGGCAGGGGTATAAGGCCAATCCTTGTATTTGAGGTAAATGCCGAGGGATGAGTACAAATCCCCTTGTGGTGATTTGGAGTACATGTTAAGTACGAAGGGGTACAATCAGGACTGGATTGCTTTGCACTGGACTAGAGGAAAAAGTATTGGCGATAGTGGGTCTAGTTGGTACTTGTTGTGAATATTGAGGAGGTCATACCCAGTGTACCTACTCCTATGAGGAATCTACTTGGCTAGGATGGTGCGGAGGATTGGAATTCCCTGTTTGTATGATTCTTGAATTTGACTTGCTTGGGCAAGTTCTACCCTCTAACCTTTTCCATTAGATTTGAAAATGACTTCGTTTGGTGAGCCATGATATCGTGCCTTGGTGGCGTTTGTTGTATATCCCTGGTGTTGTATAGGCTGTGATAGCCTGTCATGATTGATTGCTATCTTGCCAAGTTTCTCCAAGAATATTTCCTGTAGAGGTATTTTCTTGAAAATGGGTCTCAGGTTGTACTTGTAAACCTCCTATAGGTGGGTACATACCCCGGGAGCGTTGTTCACTCCTAGGATAAGGTATTGATTGTCCATCATCCAAGACAGGTATGGATCCGATTGTCTACTAATATGTGGTCTGAGTAACACCTGAGGAGATGAAGCAGATTCTCCAGTCAATGTCAATTGTTGAGCCTGAAGGCTCTGTTTGTGTTTGAGCAATTTGCTCCAACCCCTCTGTTTGAAAGACGAGTTATATCTAGTCCTTGGTGTTTGTGTTGACAATTGGTTAGTTGAATAGTTGTCGCCCCACATTGAGAGTGAGGGTGATGATTGCCTATTCTGTTGGGCGTAGTATGCCTCAAGACCCAAGAGGGGTCTGCCGTATGCATCGAATCCCGACATATTCGGGGGGGTATATGAATACCCGCAGAATAATGGGAAGGAGCGAAGGTTGATTTGGAGAAGATAAAACTTCTCAAAGAGAAGGTGAAAGAAATGCTTGTTTCACGTCGGGTTCACCAATTTGTACGTCGGAAAAAAGTGACAGGCGAGGTGAGGAATCGACAAGTAATCTTCTGCCGATACCGACCTCCCGAGGTCGCTGCCGAGACAGCGGTGGGGGTTAGAATATGCTGAACAAGCTAGTTAGGCAATCTAATGTCTTCGACCGACTAATGGTATTTGCGAATCTAAGGCAAGAAGGCCCTTCTTACTTGGACTGGGATCGATCGATCACGGGATGACTGCTCGACAGGCTCCAATCAATAATCGATCTCTGGCGTGATTCGATCTATGGCTCGGAATACTTGGGAAGTGACTGGGAATGTTTCGTATAATATCTCCTGATAAGTCATATGGCGGCAATAAAAAGGCGCCTCTATGGGACTCTTTTCTGGCTTAGTCCAAATTCCCTACTTCTTAGGCGCTATATCAGTAAGGACAGTTTGTCACGATGATAGGTGGAAGTGGGGGTAGACTGAAATATTAATGTGCGTAGGCTAGTGTCTATATCTAACTGTCTTGTGGATTCGTTGGGCTGTGGGATCTGGGGATCACAACATAGACCTCTTGGTTGTTGCGGTCCCGTTATGTCATACGGGAGATCAAGTTCTGAATCCTAGTAATCAGTAGTCTAAGCCCTTTTCAGCTTCTATTTTAGAATCAGCAATTGTGCGATTTTCTTATAATACCTCACAGTGTTCTAAGCGACTTGATTCTTTAAGCTGGTAAATCTATATCTACTAGTGTTCCCGCGTCTGTCTGTGGAACTAAGGATCGCATCTGGTGGCCAAGATTTGTTCTTTTCAAATCCTTTCTACGGTCCTGCCGTGTGAGTGTTTTCTCGGATGTAAGTCCTGTCGTTTTGGCTGTTTGACCAAAACAATGTGCTTGGGTCGTCTTCGATATTTAACCCTCTCAACTGTGACTGATCTGTTGGAAGTCTGTTGTTTTTTGGAGACTTTGTATCCAAGGTTTTTGGTCAATATCGTTATTGCCACTACTGTTTGGGCCTGGGCACATTGGCTCGAAAATGTATCCCTGGGCTCCCTGGGTCCGTAATTTCATGCAAAAGCGGGAAATGAGACAACATAATGAAGTAAAATTTTAAGTGTAACTTCTAACCTATATAATTTCTTTTTGTATTTTCTGGCATTTATAAGAACGCAGCTATTTGAAAATATTTAGCAATTGACAGGCTAAATTAACAACGTAAAACAAACAAATGAGCCGCGTGTAGCTTATTTGTCTTGCAATGTCGTATATCTCATTCTAAACAAGGAATACTAATCTATCTGCAAGATTCTCGATCCTCGTTTCAGAAGTGAGAAGGAATCATAGTTTCTCAGAACATCAATCCCCACAACTTCCCTGGCAATAATCGAGAATGGAAATGCTGAAATAAGCGATTAACTATTTTCGTGATAAGTTAAATTATAACGTTAGAAAAGCTGGAACCTGGATTTCGCAGAAAGAACAGTGGCGAATCCGACGGTGTGTGTGTTCTTGTCCCTCAGTATGATCTCTTCGTTCTTTGTGCTCACGTGAATCTAGAAAAGCATGGAATGCTTGCATCAACAGGAATAGATATTTGGATCGATGGACAGCCTTCAGAATGCAGACAGAATAGAATGCGGATAGGAGAGGGATAGCGCAAGAGTACAGAGCTTGGCCTATGCAATTCCTAGCGGGGTCTACTGCGAATCATGCAACAAAAAACGTCCAGAACCTGAGACTAGTCTGTATGAAGAGCAAAACCTGCAACTTTAATGGCTGCCTAGACTATTTTACTCCAAAACAATAATACTGTTTGCACAAGTTGGATCTATGGCTTACCAACAGCAACACAAAGCTAAAACAAACCTGCAACAAACTATACTACCAATCCTAAGCAAACTAAAGGGACATAGCACTGAAAAAAATGAAATTTGGAGTGAAAATGGTGGCCCAAATAATGTCTGCACTTGCACAAGTTGGATATGTGGCTTACCAGCTGCAACACAATACTAATGAAGTATGAAATGAACTATGCTATCAAACTTAAGCAAACTAGAAGACTGAACTACTGAAAGTGATGAGTTTCTAAACAAGAATGAGGGGCCTAGTGAGTTTCTAAACAAGAATGAGGGGCCATTTGCATGTGCAAAAACCATGCATTTATAGGAATTCAAACATCCAAAAATCAAATCCAAACTGAAACTTAAACATTAAACAAAAGAAAAACACTATTCCAGGGGACCAAAAACATTAATGCATGCTCAAGTCGGCAAGAAAAGCTGGTGAGTCGTGATATTTCACGCGGGTCACGTCAAAAGAGTGTTCTGGAAAACACGCACAGGACCGCTGCCCTGCTCAGGGCGGCGGTTACAGGACCGCCGCCCTGTTCAGGGCGGCGGTTTCGTCACTGAAGACCAAAAAGCCAAGAAAAGAGGGAAAAATAGGGAAAACAAAGCACACGGGGGCTAATCGGGGTATGCGGGATGTTAACGCATATCTGTAAAGCTTTTCTGGATCCCGAACACCTTGCGAAGAGGCCTGTATCATCATTGGGGCTCTTATTACATCATTCCGCAGTACAGTACCTTACAATTTTGGGTACGTACAGGGTCCCTTCTAGGAATTAATTTTATGTAAGTTGAATTTTTATGGGACACAAGGTCTAAGATAAGGAATTTTAAAGTAGGCTTGAGGTTAAACATAGAGAGTTAAACAATGACCATGATTGATCCTTTTTTCTAGCAAATGGGGTTCCCCGAATGTGGATCGAGGAACAAAAAAAATTTGGGAACCACATTATTTAGCACATTAGTAATACTTTCCTTATTTTATGTGAAGAGATGAGTTGTTCCTTATCAGAACACATTTTTATACTTTGTGATCTCCCTTCCCAAACATGGGACTTGTTTGATCCATGTGTATCTCAACACTACCTCTTAAAATTTGTGGGCATTATTAGTTTATCTTGACAAGAGGAGATGGGATCTCAAATACTTGTTACCATTGTAATATGGTTGCTTACTTCTAGATATGTGAAACCACCTATGGGAATTATAATGGACCAAGTATGTTGGGAATTTTTTAATAAGGTGAAAGGAGGGTCCTTTTTGGTAAGCCTTGAGTCATGTTTAGATCTAATTTCTTCATAGTCCAAGAGTATGTGGGAAAAGCGTAAGAATTTGTGTGTTCCTCCCTAGAAACCTAGTAGATAATTTTTCTCTTGGGCATGAAAGTGTGGAAGAGGATTCAATACTAGGATTAATGCCAGTTTTGGGAGATTTGAGTTGAATTATCTAGTATGTAATCTTATGGTTGTCCTAGAAACTAAACACCCTTAGAAGGGAAAATTCCATAGAATATTTGGGATCGAAAAGATTATTGGTATATGCAATTATTCACCACTAAGCCCTCTTTTTGTAGAGGGAGTTTGTCAATTTTTTTTGTTTTGAGAATGTACCCTTGTGATCTTGGGATATGAATTATAAGTTCTAAGAAGATTATTTGTTTAGATTAATAAATCTTTCTTGTATTGTGAAGGTAGATGTGATTTGACCTCTTGAAAACAAATTTTTGCGAAAGCATAGTTTCATTTTGGGAATCAAAACTTAATGTATAAATGTTAAGAAACTTCTAATAATCAATCGGGTTATATAATGTATTCACAATAAGAAAAACATACTAAATTCTATGGAAATGGTATAAGATAAGTGATAAATGAACCAAAAGAAATGTGGTCTCCCAAAAAAATGGGGAAAATGAATTCTTTCTTATTATGTACTCCCTAAATCATTAAAGTTAGATAACAAAAGATGAATATAATACAAATATAACCTATAAAATGTGGTAATGTGGTAGGTGCCCATGAATGATGTGCAATTTATGGTTGGGTCATGGTTTTTTACCCATTCATTATGAAATAGTGACATTGAAAAATGTCTTGTGTTGTCTTGTTAATTGTATGACTTGCATGTTGTATGAGTGGAATCATGTTTATGTTGGATTCACATGTGGTGTGGAGTTTTGTGAGTAAACCATGTGTTGTCTTGTAACAAGTAATGAGAGAGTCAAAACAATTCCTGGTATTTTTGTCATGTGTTTGGGTCCCACATGGATGGGAAATACATATGGAGGCATGATAGATGGTTTTAGGGCCAAGTCATGGATCCTAAGTTTAGATACTTATTTTAGCTTGCATACTTATGTCAGGGGGAAGAATGTGGAATAGAGGCTCCATTTAACCCAAGAGTCTATCACTTATGAGTTATTTGAGGAGCACTTCTAGGCTCGATATATGTCAGAGCATTTCATTTAGAAGATGATCAAAAAGTTTCACGATCTTTGACAAGGATCTAGTTCAGAGTCTCAGTATGAGTGAATATTTTTAGATCTTCTATAATATGTAGACTATATCAATAATGAGAAGTTACAGGTGAATAGGTTCATTAGGGGCATCAATACAAAATTGATAGGAGAAGCTAGGATTTTGTCTCCCCTGACCTTGGAGAAGGAGATGGAGAAGGCCTATCTAATAGAGGAGAACTAGACTAGTTTTCAAGAGTCTCGAGATAGGAGCCAGGGAAAGTTGCATGAGTGAGTTTTCTTATTTTAGGATTAGAGATCACGTGGCTTGGTCCCACCCCTGAGAGGAGGTTTATACATTTTCACTCATCTTTGCAACCTCCTCCACATCCATAACATCCCTATTAGCATCAAGTTCTTCACTAATAGAGGACTAAGCCATGTCAGGATAGTCAAAGAGGTAGGGGCCGTAATGGCCACACATTCTGGGTAGAGATAGGAGGTTGGGTAGTCATAAGCCTAATTCACCTCATTCACAAAATTCAGATAGAGTTGGACCCACATTATCAGTATATCAAAACACATGATGGTATCATTCACACAAGGATTTAATAGGTTGTTTCATTTATGGGGCCCATGATCATTATGCACTTTTATCCTCAAATATCATTTATTTCTGAAAAGAAAAAGGCACTTTCCTCAGAGCAGACAACTGGTAATGTAGGACATGATCATCATATCTAAACTATGGTGGAGATCCGTTAGGCTGAGCACCAAACCATGGTCATTGAGATGAAAGGTATTATTAGGGGTACACCTATTACTAGATTATTTGATTTAGGAGCTTTTGACTCCTTTATATCACCCTTTTTAATGGATAGGTGTGGATTGGCAGCTTCTAGGTATCCAGATAGGTGATAGGTAGAGTTGGACACTAGGGCTAATATCACTGTAGACTCATAAGTGGAGAGTTTTATTCTTGACCTATGGGTATTCTCCACTACGTTAGACCTCTATATTTTTCCATTGGGATCTTATGAAGTTTTTTCTCGGTATAGATTGGCTTGAATCCCATCACGCCAAATTTGACTACAGAAACAAGTTCATTGAGTTTGTGGATGACATAGGTAGTTCTGCAATTATATTTGTGGTTCAAAGACCCGTATCATTATATATGATTTCCACTATATAGCTCAAGTGGAACATGCACAAGGGATGTCATATGTAGGCGATCACATTCAGTGATAGATGTGATGATATTTTTGATAATTCTCCATTAGATGAGCACTATCTTGAGAGATTTTTTAGATGTTTTTCCTAGGGATCTCCTTGGTATGCCACCACATCATGAGGTGTATATTTATATTGATCTTGTTTTAGGTATGACATTTGTGTCCTGTGCTCCATATAGGATGACTACCCTTGAGATCCATTAGATCAAGATTTAGATAGAGGATATTTTAGAGAAGGGCATCGTCCAACCTAGTGTGCCTCCTTACAGTGCAATGAAATTTTTTATGAAGAAGAAGAATGGGTCTCTTCATTTGTGTGTTGAATTTAGAAAACTTAACAAGGTAATGATGAATAACTGTTATCCTCTACCCCATATAAATGATTTTTTTGATTAAATGAGGGGAGATAGAGTGTTATACAAGATAAATATGAAATATGGTTACCATCAGCTGTAAATCATAGAGGTAGACACATAATATAACTGTTTGGACTTGGTATGGGAATTACATGTTCACAATAGTTCCTTTTAGTCTAACAAATACACTTGTGTTTATGAGCCTTATGAATGGGGTTTTTAGGAATTTCTTGGACAAGTTTGTCATTGTGTTTGTGGATGAAATTTTTATTATTTCTTGCTCAATAGAGGAACACCGAGAGCACTTGAGACATGTACTACATGTTTTGAGGGAGAACCAAATTTTTGGGAATTTAGAGAAGTGCTCTTTCTTTAAAATTGAGATTGAGTATTTGGGGCACATTATCACAGGTGAGGGTATCTCAGTAGATCCCTTGAAGATTTGTGCTATCATTGATTGGCTAGCCCCCACCAAAGTGACCGAGGTTAGGAGTTTTATGGGGTTAAATGGTTATTACTACCTTTTGTTTTGGATTTTTCTAGGATAACCAATCCTATCACTTCCCTTCATCGTAAAGGGATGAATTTTTGTTGTTAAGATAAGTGTGAGAAGGATTTTCAGCTACCTAAGGAGTGATTGACTACTATACACATCCTCACAGTTCCAGATCCTTTTTCTGACTTTGTGGTTTGCACATATTCATCTATAGATGGACTTGGAGCATGCTCATGTAGGATGTGTTGGCTCCCTAATGTACACCCACCAAGGAGGAGAGAGAGAGGGAATAGATGCAAAGTGGAAGAAAATGTAGGAAAGGGGGCAAGGTAGGAGGAGGGACCCGTATGAGTTGTCATTTTGTAGCAAGGGATAGTGTCTTCCTCTGCTCACTTGACCATTATCTCTTTGGGAGTGATGAGGAGACACCTTGACAAAGGGTGTGGCTGATTTCCATATTACTTATAGATCTACCTAGGCAAGGGTGAGAGGACCCAATGTACATCCTTATTGGTGAGAAAAGAGTGAAGAATAGGGGACAAGTCCCAAGTCTAACATAGAAAGTAAATCAAAGGCTAGATGCAGCCACTGAATGAAGTAATCACTCAAAAAAGAGTGGTTATGAAGCACTGCAAGGGAACTTTGACACGAGATGCTGAAGAAAGATCTTATGTGGTCTCAGAATCAAATCTAGGGTGTTTTTTATATATCATCACACGTTGATTCCAAGTACTAGATGACAGTGAATCAATAAGGATAACACATTGAGGATATATGAGATGATTGCGTTTCCCACCCACAAATATTTTTGTGAGATGTTGTTTGATACAAAGTCTGTGGGATTTGAACAAACACACTAGAATAATTGTTTTGGAAATTATAAGGTGGGGAGGAATTTGCAAGAAGGACAAACTTGGACATCAAGAGGGGCAAGGGAGGTAAGAAATATGCCGACCATAACACCATGACATCTCCATTATTTTGTGACATAGTAGTAGGATAAGGAGAGTTTTCTAGGGGAAATTTGTCATAGGGAACCTCCAAGGAAGACAAATAACCAAAATACCTAATGATCCAGCTTAGCAACCTTAAGATCAAAGCACCTATGTGTGGATTACACTAGTTATTATAGAAACAAGGGACCCTAAATACACATAAATAAGTCACCTGTTATGGTAGATCAATGAGGAATTTTATAGGCTAGAAAATGACACCTAAAGTACCCCTTTAGGAATTCACTGTTTTCCATCCAAACTAATGAACCGTTACAAAGTGTTTACATATACTTTCCAGTCATAATTCACATGAAAATTTTATAGAAAAACAACACATCATTCTACCTCCAAACCATTTGATAATAGAGTATAACAATAATTTCTCTACATTGTTTTAAACGAATCCATTTAATTTAGAAAAGAAACAAGGGAGACATATAAACATGCTCTCAAAGCTTACTAATGCTTGTACGCCTACAACCACCTTGACATGAACTTAAAAATAAATAGAAAGCCCAATAATGCTTACAAAAAGGGTGTAAATTCCTACAATAGAGACACATCTCTAGCTCCTCGTGAAAGCACTTGTAGTGAGTTCTTCCTCTCCTCTAAAGGGAGCACCCTTCCAAGGAACCATTTCCTCTTCTCTAACCCTCCATTTCTTCTTATACAACCTTATTTGATTAAGAGTTTTAGGGAATATCCCATCCAAATTCTAACTGATTCACACCTAGGCTATCTCTTGGAGATTCTAAGGAATATTAGGGAATATTCCTCCATGTCAGCCTTCAATTTTTACCACTTTCAGCCTATCACCATCATGCAAGTGTGGCGAGGAAAATTATTTTCCATGTAACATTGATTTATGATTAGATCTTCCACATGAGACTAAATTTGACCCAAAAAATAAGATTGAATTGACAAGAATTTATTTAACAATATGGAAATTTATTTACCCTTTGGTGACACACTTCAAATAAATGTTTAATTTTGATTTAAGTCCCACTCATGCATTGCGATCTCGGTAAGATATGAAATTTATGGCGACACGATATTTAAAACATGTCATTCCAGGAAATCTTCCTACTTAAGCCTAGCTAAATGAGCCTCAAATACCATCCGAATTTCATAGAACCTCCCACATTTTAGTTCCAAACATAACCCTTACACCATGGCTTCATCAACCTTAGGAACGAACCTTGCAGGAGAAGAACTCATTGAAAAGGTTCTTCCAGCTAACAGGTCTCAATGAGGCCTTTATCAAACATGTATTTATTATACCCATCGTTCAAGCTAATCCCCAAGACACCTCCTCTTAGGATGCCTTAATTATATGTTTTTTGAAATGGTTGGATGAATTATGCACTTCATTTCCTATTTCCCAAACCCTACACTTTCATCTCATCCACCCTAAATATCATCTGAGCATGGATCATTTGAAAAATAACTGGTCCCATCACTACCCTCGCATCCATGATGATCATTGACACATGTATAAGGCTTCCTATGATCCTCCCTTATTAGAGACACAACTTCATTTTTTTGGCCCCAATGTGTGTTCCAAATAAAAAAAATACTTCCAGGCTCGCATGTAGATGAGACAAAGGAGCAAATTTTGGTACTTGAAGCTATCCTAGTTGAAATATAGGTTGCAGTGGGTACCTAGGCCTCTCCCCCAAAGAAAATAAAAGGTGTTCATGATGACCTGACCAATGGAGCAACATAACTCATAATGACTCAAATTTCCACCAGTGGGAGGACTAAGGCATATGTAAGGGGATGGATCCCTCTTTGTGATTGGGTGAGCTCACTAAAAATCAAAAGGGAATTTACCCAAATTCTCAACGAGAAACAAGAAAAGGGTCCCAAAGTTAATAGAGAAAGGAATGTTGTGAGGCCTTGCTAGGGATGTCAAGTTTGTATTTAGTATTGTGGCCCATGAGGAATTTATACATCACAGGGATCAACTTTTGAATGTAGACACAAAAGCATGCACTTTGGGTAATTATCTAGTCCTAATTACATACTATTATTCATCTGATTACCAAGTAAGAAAAATACTAATTAACCCTTGTATTTGACCAAACTTTCTTTATTTCTATTGCCACTTTTGGTATCACACTATTTCTATCTAAGTTTTTCCTTTCACACCTCAGTATTTCTCATCCTAAACACCAACGCCCAGCTAGGACACTAGCGCCAGGCACCCCCGTCCCCTCTGGGTGCCCCTGACCTCATTATAATTTGATCACATATTTTGGGTCCTTTATAAATGTTTGAGCATATCATATTTTTGGTAGTTAACTTTTTCAGGGTTAATTGTGAAATTTAAGCAAGGGAATCATATAAATATAAAGTTATGAGATCATAATAAGGGACCAAACACTAAACATTATCTATCACCACCTAAGGTTGCATCCAAAGGCTATTCAAAAGCATTCAAGAATCCATTATAACATCCATTCAAGGGAAAGGGACTACTTTCTTCTACACACACTTCATATGAGGGGAAGTTCATTCTATTCCATGCACACATCTACTTACATCTTCTACATCTAGCTAGTTTCTCGCTATCAAGTATGATACGCACAACAACAACCTAGGGCATGATTCCACACACACACACACACCTAGAAATACATTGGGTATGAAATGTAGTGCATCAATCAGTTGTAATATCACTCATTTGATAACTGAATATAGTCTGGCCCCTCATTTGCATTCTTTTCTTTTTGGGATTTGATATAATGTTGAGGGTTTTACAGGTCAATATTTTATTACACGTTATCAATGACCTCAGTGATCATTATGTGACATACTAGAGACCAAAGGTGAAAGACAATAAACACCTTGTGACAATTTAAATATGGTTTTATGAGATTTTTGGCAGTCACAGACACCCAGTACTGGTCTGTATCATTTGCAGATATACCTACCCCTTTCCAGGTGCACCAGTCTAGGAAGATCATTAGCTCACACATTTTAATGAGTCTCTATGAGAAACTTATCCCTATATGTTCACCAAGTCAGCACTTTAACACAACTCAGATTTTGTTGTGAAATAACTAAGTCTTCTTATCCCTTCTTTGCAATTAGGGTTTCATAATTTTTAGCTTGATTTACTTTGGTCTATTTCTATACTTAATTTATTTTTCATTTATTGTTGCTATAACATTCAAATTAGGCTTTTATACATTACATTTTAGCTTAATCATTTTGGTGAACCCCACTCATTCGAATACATTTGGATCCTCATCTTTCTTTTATCATGGGTCGTAAAGTTCGTCAAATTCCTTTGTCTGCTTTACTTAAAATGCATCTCGATTGTCAGGTTTGTTCTACAAAAAAGCCTTAGACTCCGTGTGTCTTCCTAAAGATACGCAATGCCACATGATAATAAGTCCTACTTCTCCATCGTCTATCTGACGACCCTAGCCTATTCGTGATCCTCCATCCAATCAACCCATATTGGAGTCAATTCGAGCCTTGCAGTCTTTATTTTAAGACAAATTTCAGGCTATGGAATCCAAGATTATATCGTCTTAAATCTGAAATCCAACATCTTAAAGATGCTTCTCAAGCTCATGTCTAGTTCTCCTTTTACATCTCATCTTCATTCTCTGTCTTCTACATGTGATCATATTAGTGAACCTCAAAATTTTAGCGCTCCCCTTACCTCTCAAGTTTAATCTCAATGCTAAGCAACAAGATTATTCTTCCGCAGCTCATAACTCATCAATTAATCACCTTCCCATCTACTCATTGTTGTCCTCCTTATTGGCTAATGCAAAATATCAAGGTCATCCCATTATGTGCAATTATCACCAGATCAATAGACATAACGACAATGATTGTTACGCTTAACAACGAAGAATCAAACATCTTGAGCGTCAAGGGTTTCTCTCATTCACTGCACAACATTTTGTTGCATGCCCATCTACAAATGTTGCACCCACATGGGCTCCTAAATATGCTCCTTCTGCATTCAATGAGCATCATACTATCACTTTTGAGGTGCCTTCTTCGGCCATTTAAGTGTCGCCAATTCAACCTCCTCTTAAAGATGGTCCCACTTCTCTTCCACTCAAGCTATCTGCGACATCACCAAGTCAAAGCAATCACCTCTCAAGATTCGTTCCCCATCACCTCCTCCTAAATTGTCTACAGTATTACCAAGTCAATCTAAGCAACCTCCTTTACAGCTCAATTCAACCTGGCCTCCACTCAAGTCTTCTATAGTGCTATCAAATAAGCCACCGCCGTGCACAGGCTCTTAAAGCATCGCCACCTCAGTGTCTAATAAAAGGAAACAACTCTTACATTCATCTGCTTAGCATCATTAAGCTAGATCTCACATCACTTACACGACTTGGGTTGCAGGGCACTATTTCTTCAAACTTTGCCACTGTCGCATGGTCTTAAATGTCTCATCATTCCACCGCTCCACGTATCTCGCTTGAATCATACTAGTGTCTTGATACTTTTCTCACCTCATTACCCTATAACGCACTCTTGTGCTATGGTTCACACTTGATTGTTGAGGGCATCTTATCCACATGAACCTCATCACACACTAACACACTACATTCTACACATATTCATATCTATCACACATCATTTATCAATATACATATTTTTATCGTACTTATGCCACATTATTCATAGCTAATCATCATTCAGCCTACACATACTACGTGATCATATGCACTCCCAATACATCATCAGGTTTTCTACACATTCCTTCCATACATTATCAGCGATATAATGCTTTGTGTTATAATCATCACCACATAAAACTAGCTTTCCATACTTACCTTCTAATTCGTAATATATATGCTTTCAAAACATACCCCTCTTACATCACATGACACATTTCCTATTGTGCATTCTATCAACATACATCATCGTGATATACGCTTCGTGATCCACATCATCATGGCGTACTCGAAACTTTACCATGGCATCACATTCATACTAAAAGTTTCGTGATATACGCCTTAGACTGCTACCATTATCAGCGCAAGTGCACTGGCACATCTTACTCAACCTAATCTGAGTAATATACGCTTTAGCATGTAAAGGTACCAGGTCACACTTTAGGGTTCTATGCTGTAGGATCATTAGCATAATGAACACTCATACGTATGTAGATCAATGACTATATATCATTCTATACGTGCATCATTCTATAATCAACACTCTACGCTCAATACATCAGACTCTAAATTCTAACCATGATGAACACATCGCATGCAAGAACTAATTGTACCCAGGATTTGACACACTCTCATTTAGCCGATTCACTTCATTGACTACTTAAGGGGGCATAAATAAATAGAATATTCATTGCAATACATACACATCATATGCTCAAGCGGGGCACAGATCCGCCCCTATCATCTCACACCGCTAATTCCAGTTCTTGCACTATCTCTCATAGCTTATACTGCATATCTCTGGTATGCATCTCATACTTTTGATTACTCATGCATATTTATAAGGGTGGGGAATTTCACTTTACCGCTTATCCATTCCCATAATAGATCGGATGCTCTTCTAAGTCATTATCAATGTTATCATAATAGCCACACCTGCGCGTTCACTTGACCATAGAATTCTTCTAGTTAACTGTGAGTCGTAGATCTATTCATCAGATCTGTTACACGCATGTAACATGGATGCTTGGCGCAGTATCTTATTACCAGTCCAAAAATAGCGACTCCTGGTGTCGCGCATCCAGTCTTTCATACCAGTTACAGTGTGTTCGGCATTGCTATCTCCATAGCACATTCACTTTATCACGATTCACACCTAAGTACCATATCTATCTTTATCTTTCTAACATGGGAACAGGTGCTTCATGATCCTCCTAGCATTTGTTGAATGCAAGGCTATTTGCTTCCATGGTTGTCTATTACCTTTTGTTTGCTTTTCACTAAGTTCCATATGTTTACTGACGGGCTTTGCCCTACACTAATTGCATTACTTCTTTGAAAATTGTTATGCGGCCAATTATGAATCCTTGGATATGTCGTAGCAACATCATAGAGTGAATGTCCCATGTTATGCATACCCGAATGAATTTGCGGTCTACATTGTCTTTTGCTTGCAACCAAAAGCTTATACATTGTCTGTGATATTCTTACATTTCGTCTTTCAGCATCTAATGTTTGTCCTTTGCTTGTAATAGCACGGTCTCTGCCTTTTCCCTAGGCCATCTACTGTAATTGTGTCTTGCTCTTGGTTTCTACCATAGCACATTTCTCCTTCCCCCTACAGGGCAACAATAATTCAACACAGTGGTACGGTCCTCCTTTGGGCCTTCTAATAACTCCATCAGCGACGTCGCATGCATTTTCCCAAACTCATCTAGGCTTTCATTGTGTGGTTCTTGAATGCTGCTATCAGGGCCTCCCACTACAACGTTATACACAGATCTAATGATACTACGTGGCAACACAAGGTTTCAGTCCTTCATGGATTTTAGGGCTCAGAATCAAACTTGGGTCCTCTAGCACATGCGGCCTGGTTATCCTAACGATGCTTCTGAAACCAGGGAGCAAATATTCAGCGCTTGATCTGCTTTCTTTGGATCCTCCTGCAAGACTAGGGGGCAATTACACAACTCATATGGTAGTTCAGCAGAATCTACAGAACTCCATCACACAATAGCCTTTTCTTACAGGGCTTCAAAATCAGGACTTTGGGTCTGGCATGCACATGAGGTTTATCTTCAAGCACTGAATCTGCTAGTGGTGTTCTACACAATGCATTGGGAAGCAGTTAAAAGTTGGTGGATGACACTTAGGCTCTAAGTGTGGCTCTGCTTTCATGACACTTCTCCCCAATTTCATCTGGCATGCTAGATCGCCCCGAAAATAGTATTGCTTATTTTGTGTCAAGTATCATTCTTACTTTAGGAACATCCTTAGTTCTACACCCTTCCCTCAGTGCACGGATCAAGTGCACATGTGGGCTTTTTCACAGTTTCCAACATGTTACCTCTGTTGATACTTTCACTTACACACTTTTTACATCATTTTGATCATATAACATAAATGTAATATTGACTATTATGTGTCTGGCCTGAGGTCTCTTCTTGCAAGTCCATCCTTGATGGGACAGCAGTGACCCTTTCCTCATCACGGATCAGGTGCACATGTTCATCCTTTTTCACGTGTATCCAGACCATTTTTACGTACTTTCCTTACACACTTTTTACATATTTTGATCATACACATATGTATTTGACTACTTGTCGGCTTCACTTTTACAAGTCCGTCTGTATGGGAAGCAGTATTCAACATCATCAACAACATCATACATATCGACATCAACAACAGGTACATTATGACATCTCCACATGTGTTTCCGCCCTAGGTTCATTTTCATCTTGTCACCTTTAGGACACTTCCTCATCCTCAAGCATCCAGAGCTTCACATCTGCTATGCCATTGAGACGTCTCTTGTCTATGTCTCCTCGGCATGCCTTTAATCCATCGATCTACATGGTTATCAGGTTCTTCATCTCTATGGCTACTTTTATGTTACCTAGAGGTGTTGTCGATTCACCAACACTAAAGTGGGGGCATACTGTAGACACCACAATCATGCTAGCTTTGGGTAATTATCTCAGTCTCTGATCTAAGCATATCTCCTTATGTGGATATGATTCCTAAGTAAGAAAAGTACTAATTAACTTGTGTTTTTGACCACCTTGGGTCTTTGCTTTCTATTTGAATACTTTCAGTCTTCCACCGACACTGATCCTTGAAAATGTATCAGATTATTACTACCTAATCTCGAACCTCTTGTAGGCTGGGGTTAATTATTTGCACACGCTAAACTTCTACTCCTATATGTAAGCTAATCAATCCTAAAAATAATGCAAGACAATAATGACCAATATGCTTCACAGATCCTGATTACGGAGTTCGGCTAATTGCCTATTGTCTCTGTGAGCTTAGGTGGTCGAACATTTTCCACTATATGCAAAACTTGTAAGTTAGCAATAGTACTTTCACAAGAAAACTCATAATGGACATACTTATTGTAACCTACTTAGAAGAATAGGCCAGACCTTAATAATCAGATTATTACTACCTGATCTCGGACTCTTGTAGGCTTTAAATATTTTCCAATAATTTACTCCTTTTAAGTAATCAATTTAAAAATTAATTCAAGATAAAAATAAAATTGCACAAAGATAGATTATGGAGTTCGGCAATTGCCTACATCTCTAGGTTCGTGGTCGAATCGTTCCACTAGTCAAAACTTGTAAGTTACAATAGTACTTTCACAAGAAAACCTAATGGAATTTTACTTGCCTATTAGTACACCAGTTCTTCAAAAAACTTCCGATGATCAGTCGAATTGTTCTTCACCTTCCTGATGCACAATTTCCTTCGGCTTCAATCGGCCTTCACGATGCTATCAATGCGACGCTAGCTCTCCAGGTCGACAATCCAAGATTTGCAAGTAATTGGTGTGGCTCAATGGGCCTATTGGGTAGTTTATAATTTACTCCCAATCACAAATATTTCATCTACTATTGACTGAAATAATAGGCCAATAAACAATATTTGTCGACACATCTCACAAAAAAAAGCTTAACAAATAATAAGCTTGAGTTGTGTGTGTTTACAATGAAATAGGTACCCTATTTATACATTTTTAGGGTCCTTGAATAATGCATTTGCATATAATCCTAGGCTAATATTAGCCTAAACCCGTACATGAAATTTGGGATAAAAATTCCCATTTGGGCGGATTTACATATTTTAATGGGATAAAATCCCAATTTAGCCGATTTGCATATGAAATGGGATTAACATCCCCATGTTAGCGGCTTAGCATTTTATAAGGGATTAAATCCCATAGTGGGCGGATTAGGTAAGTGGGTATATCCCACATTTTGCGGTCTTATACTTAGGGAAGGTTTTAATAAACCTTATCTCCTCTATTCTCCAGGTGGATCTTACCACGCATGGCATAAGCCCCCAATAACCACTTCACCTCCTCCCTTCCATGTGCTTAGCATAACATTTGGCATGTTGGCGATTTATACTAATGTATACACATTAATATGTATAGTTTGTGGCATTTGGAATGGTGTGTAAGTGGACTTACCAAATAAATAAAAATTCGACCCATACCATGGGGTATCGAAATTAATTAACTCAGTCATCATGTAGTCCACTTGTCATTTCCTGATAGGTAGATTGAGAAAATTCGACGAGTGGTGGCAAGCCACGTGTCACAGTGCGATTGGTCCAATATTGACCAATTGACCAGAGTTGACTTTCCCGATGTCTAAACTTTGACCGAACATATCTAGAGCTCCCAATGTCCATTTGTTGCATTCTTACAGTCATTGGAAAGCTCTCGAGATGATATTCTACACTGACACCATTTAGGGATGTTTAGGGAACTTTCAAAAATGATCCCTTGATCACACCTCCCCACTGAGAAAAGTCTTTTTGTCCCAAAAAGATTCTATACTGTCCTGAATCTGAAAAACTCTGCTACCACCTCGGAAGTACTGCTGTAGTAGACCCTTGGGTCTTCTCCTCCAACCTTCTCACTTCGATAACTCTACTATGATCTTCAGACCTGTGGGTTATGGGCCCATGACGCTTTCACTGCGCCACTTTGATATCCGAAGAAGACCTCCACGCCTCTGCTTTATGGTGCTAAGTTTCTGAATGAAACCTCAACACTCCTTCTGTGTGGTGCTAAGCTTCTTGATATCTGACAACAAGGATATTCTTTGACTCTATAACACAGCTCCTGGCTTCGAGTTGATTCCGTAGAATCCAAACTGGTTTGAAGGAACTCCATGTTACGTAGAGCTTTGATTGATCTGATGTCAATGATGGATAATGCCTTGTCCCTTTACAGACCTCAACACCTCCAATGCATGATGCTAAGCCTCTATCAAGACCTCGAGCCTCTGATGCACGATGATAAGTCTGTTACGGACCTCAACGCCTCCAATGCATGATGCTAAGCCTCTTGCAAGACCTCGAGCTTCCAATGCATGATGCTAAGTCTGTTGATCAGCTACCATTCATATGTGTGGTCACAATTCCTTGACACTAAATGACATTTTGAGCTAATGCTTTGAGATCTCCTCTTATTGACATATTAATATCAGGTACCATTCTGTTGCACGGTTGCAATGCCTCTACACAGAATGAAGTTCCGACCCAACGTCATTGCCAACAATGATTCAACTACCATTCTACTGCACAGTCACAATGCCTCTACACATAATGAAGTTCCGAGCTAATCTTTTGAGAACTCTATTGTCTGCACAAATGGCAGATCAATCTCCAAGCTTTATATGAGTCAAATCCTGTATCCAAGCTGTAACAGGTACTCACAAGCTGATTAGGAGATAGGTGCCCCTAATAGGTCTTTATACAACTTTCAAATACAAGTGTGACAAAATTATATCCTAATACACCATATAAAACTAGTTGTAAAAATGCTCCATTTTTGGAGTCTTGTACAATAAGCTTAAAATACCAAATCTATAGGAAAATAATTTTGCATGGTAAACCAATCGCGAAATTTCTCCTACTTAGTGGCTTATGTACTTGGTCTTCTCCACTGCATCGCAATGTGGATTGACTTAATTTGTCTCCTCCCTGCTAGACCAATAACTCTACAGGGAAAAATATACTGCATCTTATGGTGTTAGAACAATTCACCAAAAATAATTGCCCTCTGGGGGTCTTACTAATGCAAGTATAATAGAGTACAAACATTGCCCAGAATTGGGTCTTTAACTAATGTGCCATGTCTGGTTAGATGTATACAAATGTTTCCCTCAAAGGGGTCTTACCAATACATTCTACCTAACACAATAGTTTATTGGTTTTATAAGAGCATTAAATAATGCTTGATAGCCTAAAACAATAGTTGAGAAATATATCAACATATTATTACACCTTAGATTTCTTACCAGCTGTAGAATCCTCAGTGTCGGATTATCTCAATATATGCCTTGTGGATCATCGAACGATCTTTTATCTGCATATGAGATATAATGGATTCATCCAAATAGAAATGTGAGAAAATTACTGAGTATGTTAAACCTTTCTCTCAGTCTATCCCACCAATCTGGAATCCAAAAGTATAAGCCAATGCCATCCCTGTCAAAGCAACCTGTACTGATTAACCTGCTCGATACCAACTTGCTTCAGAGATTAGCAAGTTTGCAGGTGTCAAGGTCTTGAAAAATGCTTAGCATCATGTATCAGAGGCATTAAGGTCTACAAAGACTTAGCATAATGCATCGGAGGCTCGAGGTCTTGAAAGAGGCTTAGCATCATGCATTGGAGGCGTTGAGGTCTGAAAAGGGACAAGTCATTATCCATCATTGACATCGGATCAATCAAAGCTCTACGTAACATGGAGTTCCTTCAAACCAGTTTGGATTATATGGAATCAACTCGGATCCAGGAGCTATGTTATAGAGTAAAAGAAGATCCTTGTTGTCAGATATCAAGAAGCTTAGCACCGCATAGAAGGAGCATTGAGGTTTCATTCATAAACTTAGCACCATAAAGCGGAGGCGTGGAGGTATTCTTTGGATATCAGAGTGGCACAGCAGAAGCGTCGTGGGCCATAACCCACAGGTCCTAGGATCGGAGCAGAGTTTTCGAAGTGAGAAGGTTGGAGGAGAAGACCCAAGGGTCTACTACAACAGCACTTCCGAGGTGGCAGCAGAAGTTTTTCAGATTCAAGACAGTATGGAAGCTTTTTGGGACAAAAAGCCTTTCTCAGTGGGGAGGTGTGATCAGGGGATCATTTTTAGAATTTCTCTAAACATCCCTAAATGGTGTCAGTGTAGAATATCATCTCGAGAGCTTTCCATCGACTATGAGAACGTGACAAACAGACATCGGGAGCTCTAGATATGTTCAGCCAAAGTTCAGACAGCGGGAAAGTCAACTCTGGTCAAATGGTCAATATTGGACCAATCGCACTGTGACACGTGGCTTGCCACCACTCGTAAAATTCGCTCAATTTTCCTATCAAGAGATGACAAGTGGACTACGTGATGACTGAGTTAATTAATTTCGATACCCCATGGTATGGGTCGAATTTTTATTTATTTGGTAAGTCCACGTACACACCATTCCAAATGCCACAAACTATACATATTAATGTGTATACATTAGTATAAATAGCCAACATGCCAAATGTTATGCTAAGCACGTGGAAGGGAGGAGGTGAAGTGGTTGTTGGGGGCTTATGCCATGCGTGGTAAGATCCACGTGGAGAATGGAGGAGATAAGGTTTATTAAAACCTTCCCTAAGTCTAAGGCCGCAAAATGTGGGATAAATACCCAATTTACAATACAAAACCGCCCCCTTCACCCTAAGCTGCTCCAATTGGGGTTTTATCCCATTAAAACATGCTTCTCCACCAACATGGGGATTTAATCCCATTAAAAATGCTAAGCCGCCCATTATTGGGAATTTTTTACATGGTACGGGTTTAGGTTAATATTAGCCTAAGATAATATGTAATTACATTTTTCAAGGATCCTAACAATGTATAAATAGGGTACCTATTTCATTGTACACACACACACCCTAAGTTTTTTATTTGTTAAGCTTATTGTGGACACACATGAGTCCAACAAGCTTATTATTTGTTAAGCCTATTTGTGAGATGTGTCAACAAATATTGTCTATTGGCCTATTATTTTAGGCAATAGTAGATGAAATATTTTTGATTGGGAGTAAATTATAAACTACCCAATAGGCCCATTGAGCCACACCAATTACTTGCAAATCCTAGATTTTTGACCGGAGTGCTAGCGTCGCATTGATAGCATCGGGAAGGCTGATCGAAGCCGAAGGAGATTGTGCATCAGGAAGGTGAAGAACAATTCGACTGATCATAGGAAGTTTTTCGAAGAACTGGTGTACTAATAGGCAAGTAAAGTTCCATTAGGTTTTCTTGTGAAAGTACTATTGTAACTTACAAGTTTTGACTAGTGGAACGGTTCGACCACAAACCTGGAGACGTAGGCAATTGCAGAACTCCGTAATCAATCTTTGTGCAATTGTCTTATTGTCTTGCATTAATTTTTAAATTGATTACTTAAAAGGAGAAAATCATCAGCAAATAATTAAAGCCTACAAGGGTCTGAGATCAGGTAATAATCTGATTATTTTCATATCAGGTGGAGTGGTGGTGATGAGTTGCAGAGAAAGTTACAGAGCAAGTTGTGCACGGACGAGTTAGATGTTAGAAATTAGAAGCAGGAGGGATTTTAAAATTTTTGAAATAAATCTAAGATAAGATATGGTCACATTTTCATTTCCCTAACATCCCTCACCTCAAAGGTACATGGGGGACATCAAATTACATAGTGATCAAGGCGACGACACGTGGCAGGGATCCGACGGCAAGGAATGAAGGCTAAAAAATCAGCTTTAAAACACTCAGGTACTGGAAGCTGGTCATATGGGTGACCAGAAGTCTTCCTTAGGGAATTGGTGCATTTTTTCATGTTTAATGTCTCTAACCTATGAGGTACATAAGGGAAATCAAATTGCATGGTGCTCCTGGTGATGACACATGGCAATAATTGGACGGTTGAGGCTTTCAGCTCCCGCAAGCACCTAGGAGTTGAACTGGCGATCCTAGAGGTCGTATGAGGATCTAGAGCTCTTATGGGGGCTAGGAACATTTTTCCATGGTTTATTTCCCTGACCTTGAGGCACATGAGGGATTAAAAATCCCGCCATGCTTCTGGAGCTGACACGTGTCCTCCAAAAATTTGACTAACTCTTGAACTCGCTCCAAGAGGACAACTTGAAATGGCGATAACTTGAGCTCCCGATGGAATTTTATGATGAAATTGTATATGAACCTAACTATAAATGTCATTTTGAATCTAATGGTTAGAGTCTTAGGTCTTTATTCTTCCATTTCCTACATGAAAAATTAGAGTTTTTATTTAGTACTCCACCTGCACATGATAAAATCTACTTACAAACCCCATGTGCCAAAGTTTTGTTAAAAAATAATTTCACCATATTGTAGGTCTTGGAATTACCTTTCCAAAGATGTTTTTTTTTTCCTAAATCCATTCGAAGCTCTCGGAATCACCTTCGGAAGTTCAGTAGTTGTTTTGACTTGTGCACTACCTAGGCTTGTGAACCCTAATTTTTGTGAAACTACCCCAACTTCTCTAAGTCCTTACATAATATTCATGAATCACTTCCATGATGTCCCAAGGCCTTTGAATTATCTCCATGTAAATTTTGGAATTTCCTCTCCGCTCCATTGGGTTGCTCCAGTTCAGGAAGGCCAGTGATAGCCCTTCCCAAAACTACCTAAAGCTTGCAACTTTTAATGAACTCCTAAAATCACCTAGGGGGAATGAATTGAATTTCCTAAATTACCTAGGGGGGTGATATAACATTAATCAGGAGGTCATTTTTACTAACTGGGTATACCTGGTGTACCTAAGAATGATAAAACATGAAAAATTTGGTATAGGGGTATCATTTTCATGATTAGAAATTTTCAATTTCCCTGTTGCACATTTACAAAACAACACATTGGTGTGTATTCTTGAATCAAATTTTATTTTTAAATTTATGGTTATTTGATTTATTGGGAGCTTTGGAGCTCTTTGAACCTTTGATCTTAGCTTGATAAAGAAATTGTCTGGGATTTGTATAAGCTAAGGCGTGACTCAATTGATCCCAAGAAGTGGGATAAGAAATTGGATGTTTAGAATCGATGTGAGAAATGATGGTGAGATTGCCATAGTCATTGATAGGAGGATGATATGATGTATTAAGATAATATCATCCAAGGGTTGAAGAAGATGGGCTACCATGAGGTGTCCCATAGATAGAAGACAAAGGACTACTAGGATGTGGCCCAAGTATAGAAGATGACTACTTGGAGGTGTCCTATAGATAGAAGAGGATAAAGGGATACTAAGAAGTGGTCCAATAATTGAAGGAAATTGGCTACCCAATGGTGACTCATAAATAGAAAATAATGGAGGGCTACTAGGATGCAGACCAAGAATAGAAGATAATGGGTTACCCAAAGGTCACCCACAAGTAGAAAACATAGGGATAATATGATGTAGCCTGAGAATAGAAAATAATAGGCTACCCGGAGGTGACCCATAAGTTGAAAATGGAGGGCTACCAAGATGTAGCCTGAGAATAGAAGATAATTAATTACCTGGAGGTGACCCACAATTATAAAATGGAGGGCTACCAAGTGGTGTCCCACACATAGGAGAAGACAAAGAGATACCAGGAGGTGACCTAAGGTGAGATTGTGATTGAGGAATTATGATAGATAAAGAATGATCAGATGATGAGAAGATATATCATGGATCAATGCTAGACCCAGGCATCTCATCATTCACAGAGGAAGGTGGAGATGGAAGAATAAGAGGAGGATCATGTTCAATGATCTTAGAGTCTTCCTCTTTTTCTTGATGAAAGGAATCAACCTCTTCCCCATAATATGTGAATGTATCGATGTCTAAAGATATTTCTTTCGCAACCTTCTACAGGAATATCTTCATGTATCCCCATGAATGCTTCGATTGCTTCTTCATTCTGAAATGAATCAATCGGTATGGGTGGTTGTTCTTCGATCAAAGTAGGTTGATTGGAATAGATAGGTCCAATAGGTGTGGAGGATCTATAATATGTTTGATGAGGGGAAGGTTTGACCGTATTATGTCCATAAAGGAATTTTATAGTGTGTCGAAAGGATATCTTAGCACATCGTTTCTTATGAATGGTTCAACATGGACGTAAACATCAATCTTTAGAAGATTAATGAATATGGAATAAGGTATGATAATCATGACCCAGGGGAAAAATATGTTAGGGTAAATATATTATTACCTTAATTAATTATGCATTGCATAGTTAGTTTGTTTATTTATTAATATTTATATGGTTACATTTAATTATAACCATCTATTTTGTTTTATTCATCATACGAGAGTTTTTGTATTATTTTAACAATACTATTGTTTGTATTGGTTCATGTACCTGTGCAACCCATTTATTTGTTTGTATATTATTTTCCAATATGTATAAATAATACATCACATCTTTTGTAAATTGATTTTGATCATTAATGTAATTCTACAAGATTTTTTCCTTGTTTCACATTTGGTTTCAGAACAAGTTGAAGGATATTGGATGATTAAAGAAGTGTTTGAGGAGCATTGGAGAAGCTTGTGCAAGTAAAGGAGGGGCATAGCTGCCTCTGCAACTTCCCATCCCCATCCCCTGCAATACCATCATCTAATTCCTCAAAACCGCCATCAAATTCATCAAAACCGCCTTTATTCATTGCAATTAAGGTTGAGGAGGATATAATACACCGAGGAAGAGATTACAAGCTCAAAGGAAGGAAGAAAATTAATCTACGGTGCCATACACACTCAAAACCGCCTTCATTCTCACCAAAACCGCCTGTCATTTTTCTCTTTGCTGGAATTTTTGTTCAAAACCACCTTTCCCAAAGTTTTTTAAAGAGGTATGGTTTTACCATTTGGAAGTGTTTAATTACAATTTACTCTTTCCATATCTATGTTTAGCTTAGCCACCCAAGTGGCTAGCATAAATTTTGTAAGACACTTTCCATCAAGAGAGGTCAAGGGGTCATATCCCCTTCCCTCACCCACTACAAAATTTGGTGGGAAATTTAGTGTAACCGCTAATTTCAGTGGAAAATTCAAATTTAGTTATAACTAACTAAATTTAGCGAGAAAGACCCTAATCAGGGTCATTTTTTTTCTCTCATAATTGGCCTAGTTTTTTATTCTGGACAACATTTGCCAAAGGAGTGGTATCAGAGAACTTCATTTTGAGCCAATTTGTTTTACGGTCTTTTTCTCAGCAAGCCGTATTGAGCTCCAGAGGCCACCAAGGCCCTAAAAAAAACAAATTTTGTCTACCATTCAATTTTTCTAAATTTTTTGAATGCAATTGTATACTTCAATGTATTATACTAATTTTCAAGTTGTCATAGTCAACCAAAAACATTGTAACTGATCAAAAACTGATAAAGAATTGTAATAAAAAATAATGAGATTTGGTTCTAAAACACTCATGAGATCCTAGATCTCATTCGTAGCGTTTGGTATAAATAGGTCCTCTGGGAAGCACTTACGGTAAATCCATTGCAACTACTATTGCACTTAATGCCTAATATAGCTACAACAATGTCGTTTGGGCATCGACCCTTTAAACAGACAGGGATTAATAAGGACACAATGCACACACTATGAGCCATCCTATTCATCTATGAACAATTGCTCGACGTAAACTTGGACTAAGAAATTATCCGAGTATATAGAAAAGTTACGTGCATGTATGAGGATATTTCTTTGAGCCGATGTCAATAATCACACAGAACCCTTTCAGTAATGTCTTGGTACCATGTATCGAATTCTTTCAAATATGTTAACAACTCTTTCACGTACCACCAGGTATATCGAAAGGGAAAGCTTCTTCCACGTACTAACGAGCATATTGGAAGGGTGTGTATATAGAAAGGTTTGATATATTAGACTGACAATATATAGATTGGGAGACCTTATACCTGGAGTGATAAGAGCCTAACCCTATCAATGATTCTGTAAAATGGGCACCAATGCTCCCATATTCTTTCTTCTAGATTCACAACTACTAAGAGGAAATAAAAATGCTACATGGAAGACAAAAATCAAGACACAAATTGCATTTGAAGAGATCTAGACTGTTGTGAATGGTACTATAACCAAATTAGTAACTGATACAACACAGCAGAAACAGTTTGATAAATTAGATTAGAAGGCCAAGCTCATCATCTTATTTGGAGTGTCCAAAAATGTGCAACCCCACATCCGAGATGCCAAAACAACAAAATAAGCGTGGGATAAGTTGAGCATGGTATACGAGGCCAAAAAAAAAGAATGTCATTATGAATTTGTAGAGTCAGTTACACACACTCAAGTTCAAGAAAAATGAGAAAATCAAAGCTTTCTGGAGAAGAGTTACAGAGTTGAGGGAATCACTTCTAGCCCTAGGAGAAGCGGTCATAGATGAAGCTCTCGTTCCCATTGTTCTGATAGATCTCCCTTCCTCTTACCACAATTTTGTAACAACACTAAACTTGTCAGATGTGACAGTAAGTTTTGACAAGCTGGTAAACCTACTGTAACAATAGGAAACCATGCATAATAAGGATGATGAAGAGGAGCACACACTTTCTTTGAAAAATAAAAGGTAAACCTAATTCCTATCAAAATTCCCAACATCAGAATCAGTATCAACATCAAGGGGACAAACAAAAGAAGAAGCAATGTCCAATCTGTAAAAGAGGACATGAGTTGAAATATTGTTGGTATAATACATATAAGAAAGGTTCATCAAGTAATTTTGGACCTCAACACCAAAAATATCCCGAGGGACATAAAAAATACAACAAAGGGAAAGAAAAAGGGGGACTAGAAAAGAAAACCCCATCAGCAAGGAAATATTTTTGAGCAAGAAGAAAATTCAGATAATGAAGACTACTTGTATACTGCTCATTCAAGTGAACCATCCACATCATCTAGTGATGTATGGTATGTTGATTCGGGAGCTACTCGACACATGACTGGACACAGAGAATGGTTTACGTTAATGAGTGACACGCCTTCAAAAAACCATGTTTCATTGGGTGATGATTCTTCATATACAGTTAAGGGGATTGGGAACATTTCTCTACCCCTTGGTTCACACAATTTTAGACTATCAAATGTCTTATATGTCCCTGGGTTAACTAAAAATCTGTTGTCAGTATAACAAACATATATATTATTTTTTACTATACAACAATAATCCCATTACTCACTAATCACTAACAATATATTAACGAGAACAGTAATAAATGTTTTCTTAACACCAATGAGCATATAGTGCACACCTTTTTGTAACAAAATGTGTAGGTGATGGAGACCTATGCAAAGTGGAGCACTGCGATGATGGACGCTTATGTGGAGGAGAACATAGAGGTGATGAGAACCTACACAAAGTAAAACAAGGTGGTGAAGTATTCCTAGATATAGAATTTGTTCTAGCGATGGATCTAGACTGATTCACTGGACTAGCAAAGCGATGAGATCATGTGGGGGTGTGCAAATAGGAAAACAAGGAGTGGATTGATATTTAGGTTGGAAGATCATGGGGAATTAGATGAACTAGGTGATGCAATGGTAACCTCAAGAGGAGGTTACGACCACGGAGTTGAGGGAGGCACACCATTGATAGAGATGACCTGATTGTTTGTGAATGAACTTTAGATGTAAGTGGTTCATGGAAATAATAATCTGAGACATGTGAATCTAGTTGAGACCTAAGAGCATGTCACACCCTTAAGCTATTTTTGCTACAAGGAAGGGCACAAGCATGGTGAGAGGACCGAAAGTAACTTGAACATGGACTACCTTGTATGGGTTATCCATTGGATATGAAATTTGTGAGAGAGGATAGGCAATAGCAATAAAAAGTGGAAGCGAACACGTGTTGATAGGCCATGATGGATCAACTTTTTTATTATTGAAAAACATGGATATGATAGAAGTACTAATGTGAAATTGATTAGAAGAGAATGTGACATGATAATTATGATCATAGAACAAAATGATATGTGGAGAAATTTCGGCATGAGCAACTAGGAAATCAAGATCCCCCGATGTAGGAGGAGGCATTGCATGATATGTGATTTATTGAAGAATCAACCACATTTTTTTCATGTTTTGGAAGTGGATTATTGAATATTTTTAGCTTATTATTTTCATTGACTGGTGTAGAGGCCATAGGCTCTTGAAGCTCAAGTTTGTTGTCATCAATAAGATCTTGGATGATATTATGAAATTTGAAGCACCTATTTTTAGAATGTCTCAAACATTGATGATAGTTGTATCAAAATTTATTTTTGTATTTCTAACCTTTTGTATGAGATGGGTCTAAGTCGAACGAAGGAGGAAGCATAATAAAAATTTTCTCAAGAAGTTGTTATAATATAATTTAACAGAAATAGTCAAATTTGTAAATGTACGCTTAGGAGGTTGTCATTAAATTTATTGAGTGTTGGAGACGACGTTGACATTGACTTTAGCTTCAGTGGGTTTCATGGTTGGTTTAAAAGTGGTTTTTTAAAAGGTGTTTTACTTAAAATCGTGTAGAGGATGAAGCTTTCTCCTTATACTTGAGATTTCCTATAGATAAGATTTTAGGTTCGTGAAGCTTGAGAGTGTGACACAGTTGATCAAATGATGGAGATTTCTTAAAGAGAACACTTTCCTGAAGAGGTGACGATAAAATTTAAATGAATAAGTCTTGAATCTCAAAGTCCGCAAGCATTTTAGACATCTTAGATAGGTTATTTTTGTATCGAAAGACATAGTCCACTAGATGCTCATTAGACCCTTGTTTAAGTTGTACGAGTTATGCATAGAAACAAGACGAAAGAGAATATAAGAGTCTAAACACGCGATACGGAAAACACATTACACACAAACCTTTTCATTCTACCAGTTTTAATACCAAAACTCTAAGCTGGCTAACCCACGCATTGCTCACACAATCCTACAACCTTTCTTTCTCGATGCCAAAAGGTTATCAAAGGGACTTGCGAAGAAGCTAACAAAAAAATGTCAAAAGACAAACATGGGTGCTAGGGAGGAGCTTCATGGTTGTCGTAAACTTACTTCCATGATATCAAAATACTAGTTTGATCAACATAATAACTTGCAACTCAATCACAGAGAAGAATTAATACATAAAAAACAGACGAAGGTCTATCAATCGAGCAAGAGAAACATAACAATCAGGGGAAAGGGCACACGCATCCTTTCAACCAACATACTGACAACGATAAAAGCTAAAACAAGGAAGAAACAAGTAGAAAGGGAAATCTCCCATCATGACATCCTACTGACAAAACAATGCAAGGAAAAAGCGGTTCAATTTCACAATAATTGTAAACATGATAGCAGTAGAAAGAGTGTAGAAATATCTTGCCTTTTTCTCCAGCTTTAGAAGGTCGTACATGGACTCCGCACGGGCCAGCATAAAAACAATAGCATGAGACAAGGATGTCCAGTACTGCTGCTAGCTCTGTCAATGGGCGCCCAAATGTCGACCAACTGTCATAGACTGATGGGGCAGGTAGGAATTTATGGCCAGGTGGGTGAGTCCTAAAATACTCGCCAACATCCACCTCAACACCGCTTCGTAGTGTCAGCCCTAGAACTCCCATAAGCTTCCCCATTTTTGGAAAAATAGCCAACTTGACCCATGGGTGGGACTGATCCAGAGATGCCGTACCTATCACCATAAGCTCCATATGCATCTGAGTGTTCCACGATAAAGACACTCCTTGCCTTGGTTCTCTCATATTGGGAACCACTACCTAGTCTCCAGTGCCAGTATAAAGAAGATGGCTTTATGACCAAGAGCAATCTCTTGGTGACAGACTCCATATGGCCATGCACGCACTCACTAGACTTGGAATCCTCAATCTAAGGCTAACCAGTCACTAGATATGCTTCAATGCTTAGCTGCTTGGTCACCCCTGGATGAACATCACTTCTGCTCTAGTGACTGACAGGCCATTTTCAGAGGAGATATGCGAGTCACATCAGAGATAATGACCAACTTGGTCACAACTGCATAATTCATGTCTCATTCCCTCATAGATTCGCTATTGACTTTACTAATAGCTGCCTCTAAACAGTGGATTATTCCTTGCAACTTTCTGCTTCCGAGTTCACTGGACAACTGAATCACCAAACAATTGCATCTGATGCTACTGGTACTCATACTGGAATGCAACAGGTCCGTACCGAATCAACTGTTCCATGAAATACTAACATATTGCCTGTTGGTTAAAGTGCAAATCGTGTCAAAGAGAAGTTTTGGTATGCCCATAGACTTAATATTAATGATAGAATAACCTTTCTCAGAGAACAGTTCTGCACAGTCACTATAGGCCTCATTGTATCATCCCTGGATTCTAGCAGAACGCTATGCATCTCCTTTCCTAGTCACGATCTACACAACATCATTATGATGTAGACGCCTTTTGAATATGAGTAAGTCTCCTCACACCATACAATAGTTTTGGCAGGCCCGCCAATACAAGGCAAGCCCTTTCAAAACATTGCAAATTTGAAGCATCGGACAGTAAGACAAGTCTGATCAGGACCTCATCAATTAGAGCCTCTGGACTCTGCTCAGTGACATACTACCAAATGATGCAACCCTCGTGTTATGGGTCCAGACTTCAGCCCCAACGATATTGCATAGATCTCCTATGCATCAGATGGGTGTGATCTGTCACCAGCATCAAAAAGCATGCGCCATTTTATTGGCTTCGCCGAGTTGCAAACACGTGCTACGAGCCAAGCTAGGTCCCGCACTAGTAAGGTCTCATGATAATTCTTACAACAGAAATTGTTTATGTGTAACTCGAGACATATGCCAACTCGTGTGTGCTATGGCTGAGCCATACCAGTATCGCCCAAACATTCCACAGGCAAACCGAGTGATCCGTTGATAATCATGGCAGACAGTCTTGATTGAGCTTGATGGACGGCCAAGTGTGCAGTTCACCTCAAGAATCACCAATTACTCATTTTTGATGGAAGATCATGAAAAGCTAGGCAATTTGAAACAGTTCATCCATAGGATACAAATGTCAAGATCTCTGCCTGTATGAAGATACTTCTTTCATGGTTGATAGAGGGGGGAACAAGGTCTCATCATGGAGAATATTAGTAATAAATTTCATCAGGTCTCCTGGTAAACTCTGACTGTCACATAGTCGATTTTGACAAAATATCTTGTAAGGAGAATCCCGAATTTGAGGATGCTTAATCTATACTGAACAGACAACAACATAGTTGGACAACCTACTTGCTGGAAGTGACTCATCAAAGGCTTCTATGTTTATATCTGCAACATTCCTGCTGCCTCAGATAATCACTGTGGCAGGTCTTGCTACATGGATCTCTTGACGCAGAACACATCTCAACCAGCACTACAAAGAGCATGTTTGGAACATCTAAGGTGCTTTCTCCCAAGAACTCCATAAATTATTGGTTCCACTTTATCTAAAGCTCCAAACTCTGCACTGAATAACACCAGCGTGCCAGAAACCACTAACTTGAATAAAAAAAATAGTTCAAAAATAAAGAACTTACAAATATTAGCTGAGTGGAGGAAGCTATCAAAAGATCATCGAAGTGCAAGGTAATCTTCTCCAGAATAGATAACCCAGAAATGAATTTAAGACTCAAAAATTCTAGAGAACATTTTCAAGGAGAACAAATCCATTCCAAAGTATCAGTGCCAATGAAGTCAAAGAATGTCAGGAATTAAATAGTCACAGTGCTTAATGAAAAGAGTCTTAACATTTTATCACAATATCCAGATCACCATTAGGGATATAATGAAATAATGGAGCTTAAACTATAAATATACACTCCTTTGACTTGATAAGTCTGTTAGATGAATTCAATGGACTAAATACAAATTGAAGAGGTAACACTAGTTGCTGATTGATCATGCAGTAAATTAACTCAACTACTGAGTTAAAGATCAATGGTGCTAGATCAAACCATACAAAGATCAACAATGCTAGATGATAACCGAGTCACCACTAAGCGATAGATCAATGGTTCAAGATCAAAAGAGATTAAAGATCAAATGGCCTAGGATCAAAGAAAAGCAACAATCAATGCAAATTTAGATACTCAGAATATCAATGGCAAATAGATGAACAATTATAGAATCAATGATGCTCATTATCTCTAAACTCAACAAGGGTCAATAAAGTATGCATGTGTCATGGTCATAGGTAACCCTAACCCCATCCTAGTTCAGTATCATTACCGAAAATTATGAAGGGTCATGCATCATTGCGAAGGGGACAAGCCTAATTAGTTGAAAATCATCAGGCATTTGACCTTTCTAAGGTCTAAAAACCTTAATACCGATGAAAATAAAAAAGATGAAAACCAATGATTAACCAAAAAGGTAAAACATTGTTATTGATGGTTATGATTTTTCAAAAAAGGCTAATCACATAAGGCAGCCTTAGGATTATTTTGACTAGCTTAATTTAAAGATTCATGCCAATGATGAAGTATCCCCATTGTTTATATAGGGTTCAGGTTTAAAGCACCAATTATTTCAAATATTATATGACCTTGCATAAGGGAATACCTTAAACATTTTGAAGTTTTGGTTTCAAACTTCCTAAGGTTTTCTCATTAAAAAGAAGGATTTTCTATTACTACATGTGCAAAAGTTGGCCCCAAACTCTATTATAAGCACAAAGTGTGCACTCATCAAGTGGTATTATACCACAAAAGGATGGTTTCAAAAGTAAATAAATTATACTTAGTCCAAAAGATAATATTTTTATGTAACCACAAGAATGACATAATACTCAATACAATTCATCATCAAAACTTGACAGGTGGTCCCCATAGAGGATGGAATACATGAAAAAATATTTTTTCAAAGTATCGCAAATAAATGCTAATTATTTTTTCTCACACACAGGGTTATTTTTTGACTATAGGCCATGCATCCAAGGGGCACATATTAAAGTGCTATTTTAAAATACAAATTGATCAATTGGAAAGTGTCACATAAAGCATATAGAAGACAAAGACTGCGTACATTGGAGAAGACATGCTCATCAAGAAAATCTTATTATTAGCAAGTTATGCATCCAAATTTATTTTAAAATGGATCCCTCAACTGCAGTTATGACTCCCTCATGTATTTTTGCCTAGTTAAATTCTTAATGCCTCATTGTATTAGCATGTTTTTTTTTCCTTTATTTATTCAAACAAAGGATCGAAAAAACCCAAGTGACATAATGGGAGTCAAAATGTTGACATGGAAATGGATGCACCTACAATGAAGCGTAGGTAAGAAAATGTCGACATGAAAATGGATGCGCCCTGGCGTAGGTTGGAGGCGTAGATCACAAGATGTCAACAAAAAAATTTTAGTGCCTATGGCACACTTAAAATTAGGTCAACATGAGGATGGATGTGCAGAGGTGCATCTTCAGGAGGCCAACATTTTAAGCGAAGACACCAAATTCAGGAAGCAAACCCTAACTCAGATATTCAAATGGAAATAACTTTTCACAGGGAGCTCGGATTCATGAAAGGTTGGAATTTTTGGAAAGATTACAAGGTCCTTATCCAACTACAAATATAAACCTTTAATTGGGTAGAAAAATTGCTTCAAAAATTCAAAATACAATTCGCCATTTTTTGAGTTTTGCTAGGGTTCTTACCTACCCCCATAATGAGATAATTAACGATACAACCTAGAGGTGGTTGGGGTAGATTTGAAATTCCTCTCTAATTCCCTCTCATCATTCTTCCTATAAATTTTAAGGAGGGGATTCTTTGTAAAGGTTAAACATAGTCATTGTTTTGCCTTCCGTTCTTATCTTTGGCATTCTTATCATTGGCAGAGCGAATTTTTGGAGTTCAAACCTACCATCTAAAACTGTAATGCAACTTTGCCTCTTGGCATTTTCTAGTGTATTGTATCAATATTTGGAGAAAATAATGCATGTTTGTGGATGATTCTACCAACCCTCTCTATGTTCATTTTTCATCCCCCTGATCTACATCACTGCAAATGTGGTTATATGTGCATGGTCTTGCACTGCATTTTAATGCTTTGTGTTTATTGGAAAGATCAGGTGTTCTTCATTCCTCAGTGCATCAATCCCATATTAGTTTAGGTTTAATTTTATGCATCTTATTACCCTATCTCATTGGCAAGTTAGCATTAGGTTTTTGAGTAAATCTGCATTTTTATGATGTGCATCTAAATCACAGGACATAGGAACTGGCCATTTCATCCGGAGAGCTTTTCACAATTTGCATTGTCCCACAACATGGGAATAGTTCCATGTTATGCAATCACACTGAGAGTCTTTAAACCCATCAAGTCTAGCAGACATTCACGGGTGTTTGATTCATCATCATACACTACCCAGGAATCAATAGGAAAATGAGAGAGCAGAAATATGTATGCAATAGATGCTTCGCCGAGACAAAATGGTCACCGCTTCTCTTCATAGAACAACATGAATTTAGGCCATCAGCCTAAAATTCTTAATTGCCTTACACAAGTGGAGGAAATGCTTATTGCAATAGTGACATCCAATCTTACAGGTTATCCAAGTTCGTGGGGGACAATACAAATTACACATGGCCATACTATCAGTTTCCCAAAAAATATTGAATCTATTATTACCAATACCTTCCGTGACGTCTAGGCAAAGTGGACATCTTGCTTTTAAAAGTAAAAGGACATAACCTGTAATGACCCAAAAATCCACACATGAACAACACAGTGAAGTACAGGATAACTTTTTTTTTTGACTTGCTTGACACATAACAAGATGCAACATGTCGTCACAAGGTTACAACCAACACTAGGAACCACTTGTTACGGGGAGGACCACAAGGTCAGCACGGAAACGTTCACACCCCAAGGATAATACACCTTTCTTTGTTTTTGACTAGACAACATTGAATTCCAACAACAGATCACTCTTACCAGTTAGGGCCAAGCCACAGTATGAGATATTCTTGAAGGTTACTTATTTTGATATAACACATCTTACAATTCTTATGACTTATGTTTTCAGAGGAGATTCAATATATGATTCGCACAGATTCATCTTACCAACAAAGTTAATTTCTTATGACACTGTAGAGAAGTTCACTTAAAAGTCTTCACTATTGCGACAATTTATTTGTTTAGTTCCATTATTTAGAAAAAGGGACTATTTTAATTCCACAAGGCCATCTGCTCACCACTAACGCTACTAAGGTTCGTTCTTGCTCACAAGACAACATGGTTTTAAGTTCAACACACTTAAGAGAAGAGATATAAGGTGCCTTGAAAAAAGGGTTAGAGGAAGAAGGTCGAGATGAAACATTTCTAGGACCTCATTAGTTATTGGCAGTATTAAATTGAAGCTAGGGCTCTTAACCAAAATTTTAACAACAACTTTACTTAGGCTTCACTAAAAGTATTATCAAGGAGTAAAAGAATTTACTTTCCAAATGGGTGAGAGAGAGATTGTGTGGTTTCAAAATTATTTTCTCCTGTTTATTAAATCTTATTATCCTCAAACAAATAATAGTTCATTTCACCTTAGGGTCATTTTACAAATTTTACCATGAAAGGCATCATGTTCACTAGAGGAGCTAGGGTTATCGTGTTATAAAGTTTACTTGCAATGATATTCTTGCCCTTGTCTACTTAGAGAATTTATTGCTCTCAAGTTGGTGACCCCTACTTTACTTTATTTGAATACAACTTTTAATTTAACTTCCTGAAGTATTTAACAATCCCATGTTATTTTACTTATGACACTTTAATACTAATTCATGGCAAGGTTTAACTCAGAATTTATTCTCAAGGCAAAGTTGAAGCAACACTCATTAATGAGAATAGAACAAGATTTCATCATTTCTCAAAATACTGATATTCCACAAGTCACTCAACAACAATAACCAAATTTTCTTATAATTTCAATGATGGTCAAACAATACAAGGTTTCCAAAGTTCAGATGACAAGTCCACAATACATTATACTAAGACATTAATCCTCTTTTAAAATTTCCACTGGACGTTAACAAAATTTGAACAACATAAAAAGGTTTCGAGCAAAGGATCTTCTCAACTGAGATTGATGAAAAAAGTCTACAAATATATCCCTCATCTATACGTAAAATCCATCTGCAGCAAATTTTCTACAAGATTCAGTTCATGAGAACTGAGCAAGATAAGGCTACGCAAAACCACCATAACTATTATCTAACAATATCATGAAAAGGAAGCACCTTATTACAAGAATTTGGGTCAAACCTCTAAACACTATGAGCACATCAAGTTATAATCAAGTCTATAACATGTCAATCAAAGAAGGTGAAGACCTTGTACTTCAGTCAGGAGAAAATGCAACGAAAGTAACAATCACATGAGAATGGCCCTTGGCCCTATAATGAGAAAACAAACAATCTAGCAGGAACAAAATTCTCATCAAGTAAGTAATTAAACAATAATGACAGGATTGATATTTGATATAAATAGACAATCCATCTAGAATTTTATCAGAGATACCAACGCATAGGCTAAAATAATATATTTCTAAAAGATATAAAAGTTGATCGGCCCAAGAAAGGGGAAACACGGGTTCCAAAATTTTAACACAAAAAGTCATGTATAAATGAGTTTCAAACCGAAAATCAATTAGAGTAAACACACAACATAAGTTTTGAAGCTAAGGCATAGTATACTAGTTTCGACAATTAACTACAAGGAGATCTACCAATCATCTAGGAAGGGTCAAAGTCTCACAAGCTAGTAGCAAACACGCGAGAGAAGAAGGGGGGGGTTTCGTCCAACAAGAGTATACAATAATGTCATCAACAATTTTATAACACTAAAGGTTTGTAAACTTCCACAACAATTCTAATGTTTGATTAATTTAAAAATAAATTATCCATTTCCCGAAACAACCATACTTTAAGGCAACCCTTGGTAACATAGTCAACCATCACACAAAGATACAAACATAACTTCTAAGTGACATTATCAAAACAAAACCTTCCGTTATGAATTCATAAGATTATCACACGAAAGCTGAGTTTTTCCCAAAGGTCAATCACATTTAAGGAAATCTCCATCACACACTATTACAGTAATTACGTGCATAAACACTGACCAATATTAATTAATAGCGTTAACATTACAAGTGAGAAGATAATGCCAGTTAAAAAAAATAGGAGAGTGCCATCAGCAATAATTCTGAGAGGGGGATTAGACCAAAACTATTCCAGTGTCAACGAGGTACCAGATTCGCACAATGAAACCTTGAGCTTAGTTGATCCGTAAGGCTAGTTATGGTTCAAGTTGCTAGGGATGGTCAAGGTACTTCCTGAGGATGGACTTAAAAGTATAGAAACAAGATGAAAGATAGTATAAGAATCTACACCCGTGAGGCAGAAAACACACTGCACACAAACCTTTTCATTAAAAAAGTTTTAATACCGAAACTCTAAGCTGGTTAGCCCCAAGCCTTGATTACACAATCCTACAACATTTCTTTCTCGATGCCAAAATGTTATCAAAGGGACTTGTGAAGGAGCTAACAAAAAACATCAAAAGACAACTTGGGTGCTAGGGAGGAGCTTCACAGTTATCGTAAACTTACTTCCATGATATCGAAAATACTAGTTAATCAACATAACAACTTGCAACTCAATCGCAGAGAATAATTAATACATAAACAAAGAGACGAAGGTCTATCATTCGAGTAAGAGAAACATAACATTCAAGAGGAGAGGTCACACGCATCCTTTCGACCCACATTTGGTCAACGATAAAAGCTAAAACAAGAAGAACACAAGCAGAAAGGGAAATCTCCCATCATGACATCCAACTGAAAAATCAATGCAAGGAAAAGCGGGTTCGATTTCACAATAATTGTAAATATAATAGCAGTAGAAAAGTGTAGAAATATCTTGCCTTTTTCTCCAGATTCAGACAGGTTTCATGGACACCGCCCGGACCAGCAACAACAATCCAAGCCTAATTCCATTTTCTTCAAGCTCGTTGGGCGCCCAAACATCGACCATCTACATGTTGGCACAGGTAGGAGTTCACGGCCATGTGGGTGGTCTAAAATACTTGCCAACATCCTCCCAACACCACTCCAAATTAGCCCTAGAACTTCTGTAGGCCCCATTTTTGGCAATTGAACTTGATCCTTCGTCATTCATCCAAACACCTCCACCATCTCCATATGCATCTGATTGTTTTCTGATTTGGACCTCCTAACCTTGGTGCCCTCATATTAGGAGCAGCCCTAGTCTGAGACGAAGCAAAAGAAGATGGCTTTATAACCAAAAAAAAACTATTGGTACAGAATCCATATCCATAAAATAGTCCCTACACTTAGCATCCTCGATTAAGGCTGACCAGTCACTAGATTGCTTCAATGCAGCTTCTTTGTCACCCCTTAACCCAAAGTGCTCTAGCGATCTCGTGCTAGTGCCACATTCATGTGGCGAATATCAGCTACAAAGCCAACCCCATGATTTAAAGCTCGGATATTCTTCTTTCTAAGACATAATGATTACATCACGCTCCTGGCTCTGAAAGGCATCTACCGTAATGATATATAAACCTTTTCCTTCATCAGATTTGAGGACATACATCAAACTCTCGGTGCAAACATTACAGTTGTAGCTTGTAAGGTGTGATAATATCCCAACAGAAACCTTTATGCCTGCCAACCTAGTTGACTCTAGATTTGAAGAACTCTCATATAATCTGCAAACATCAAATTGTGCTTCATGAATATTATGATATGAAACAGATCCACGCCTCTTATGAGATCCTCTTCCATGAGTTACATCGATAAAACAAGCTATGATGACTGGAACATTTCCCATTGCAGGTACACAGCTAGATGCTTTTATTGAGCGTGTTGCTCTTGCCACTGCTGTGGAGTTACTGCCATTTTATTCTTTATTGAAAGTGCGTGGATTTCTTTTAGTTCTTCTGCGCTAGTTCCTAATTTACCATATGATGCCACTCCAGCAGCCTCTTCCCCTCAAATTGAGCTGATACTATCTCAATTAGAAAATCTTGCTCCACATCTGATAATTACAATGGTTTTAAACTACGTGGAATCACGGGGTGATGGTCCTTACCCTCCAGATGTATCGACCACATTCAAATGTGTTGGGTTGAGTTTGGAGGACAAGGTGGCCTCCACCGCCTCCTTTGTGATGCCCATCTATGCTAAATTTGATTTTAAGGATACAAAATAAATACCTTCAGACCGTTGCAGGTCTCATTAGAGAATCTTTGCAATAAATTTCATCAGGTCTCCTGGTAACACTCTCACTGTCACATAGTCGATTTTGATAAAAATACCTTGAAGGAGAATCCCGAATTTGAGGATGCATTCTATACTGAACAGATAACAACATAGTTGGACAACCTGCTTGTTGGAAGCGCTCAAAAGGCTTCTACCATACTGCAACATGCCTGCTACCTGGCTAATCACTGCTGCAGGCTGTTGCTGTGGATCCCTGACAAGAACACACCTTGCAGCACCCAAAGAACGTGGAGGGTAACACGCCTGCTACAGCAGCAAGGAAGCCCCCTCCATCTAAACAAGGAACGCGTAGGTCCACTTTTCCCAACTAGCAATCAAGACGCCATAGCAACAAAGCCAAGATTTTCCTGGCCATTATTGAATAAAGCGCCTCTCAAGTGAGATCCACAGGTGAGACCAAACAAATCCACTGACTCCCACGAAACTCATGCGTCAAACAGGAAACATAAATTAGCACGTCAAAGACCAGGTGCAACCCTGACAACAGAGGAATGCATTTGGCATCCTTCCAACGCTAGTAGAACCAAGGAAGATTAACGTCTTCCCCACAGTTTTTTTTTCTCTTCGCAATCTCTTTTCTCATTTTCAAGAAGGCCTTTTAGTCACTGGTTTGTCAGGTTGATTGATGTGACCCATTGTTGATGGAGATGCAGAATGCTTGATTAAAAGCTTGACCTTTTCAATGCTTTCTATAGGAACATCACAGAGATTCACGTCATGATCACCATGACAAATAGGATTTGCAGTCTCCTTTGACTGATAAGTTGTTAATGGTTTCAAGGACTTGTGAACTTTTACAGATGAGAGTGTAACACTAGTTCTTTTTGTTTGCCAAAATGCTCCATCATTTATTACTGCTCTCCTTGTTTAGTTTAATATTCTCCTCCTTGATGATAAAAAAAAATTTAAACTACACTCTCCTCATTTAGCAATTGGAACACAATGATGGAAAAATATAAAGCAAGGAGGACATTCGTGCTTAGCTTTGCAAACAAGAGAATAAATGGCACGTGATGTTACACCACACCACACCACACCACATATGAGCACAAATAAAGCAGAAGCGTTCCATAGATCGAAGGCACGACAGACGAAAGAAGAAGAAAGGATGCTAAAAAAAATAACTTCGCAAATAGGGTAAAAGTCACCTAACGATAGAAAAAGTGAGCTCAATTCAGCATTCAATGACATGCAATAGGACAAGGACGTAACAGCTAAAGTCAATGCCGAACAGGGCATTACATGTGGTGTTGATACTGCTTCTTTAGGTTTCGTGCCCTTTCCTTGTTACCTTGGCTTTTCTTGGATCGTGGCACTCCTATTTATTTGGATCTCATGTCCACCTTGTTGCCTTGGTTGTTCTTGGATCGTGGCACACCTATTTGTAGTAGTTGATCAAATTATGTTTGGTATTTTTTTCACTTTCGACATCACTCAATTGACAGTCTTCTTGCATGGAGCTATTCTGGTGAAGCCCAGTGCCAGTTGTTTTTGAGTTCTATGATTGAGCAGTAGATTCAGACCACAGTGCGTACCACACTTCTTCAGCATTGTACGAGTTTTTGGAGCCGAGCTTCTGAGGATATCTTGCAGTAGGATTTTTCCCTCTCTACTTTGTTATTACTGGTTTTGGGTACCTTGCGGTGTCCAATTTTCCCAGTTGTTGTATATGGGTACCTCATTAGGCCTTGTTCCCAGAAACCACCTTCTTTTTCACCCACCTAAACTATCCTTACGAGAGGGTGTTAGTGTAGCTTATTATTTATCCTTTTATTTATTTATCAGGATAATTCTTACACTTGTGTTAGCCCTACACTTGTTGGGTTAGCTTGCTTAGGTGTACTAGTTTTGTGGAGTTAGCTTAACTTGTTTAGGTGTACTAGTTGTGTGGAGTTTGCTTACTAGTTTTGTTGAGAACGTAAAAAATTCCATATAAATCACAAACTCGATGAGAATCGATAAATTACCTGTATGTTTTGTTGGTGCGGTTCCTCCCGAGGATTTCATGCATGGACAATACAATGGAAGTATTTCTCAGCATTTCCAAGTTGAAAATCATCATTTCAATCAAGGTTTTCCATATTCGGTGCACCTTCTAACCATATGAATCCATGCACATGCGGCGAACCTCTATGTTGTCATTCATATCTAGACCAATAATCTTTAACTTTAATTCCTTTTTGTAATATCTCCTTTCGGAAAAGTGTATGTCGCAGGTGCATATAATGTGCCACTATATGTGGATATTCGATGACATTTTTCCTTTGCCAATTTTGTGCTTCCCGTGGATTATTTGGTGGTGTTCCAGGCATTAATGCATGTAGATCAGGGCAATACATATCAGCTGCACTTAATGTGAAAAAAATTGTAGGTGATCTGATTTGATGCAACATGTCTGTCAATTCACCACGATATTTTTCCAAATAAGACCTCATACCAGTCAAAGATGTTCCGAACCACATCAAACAATCAGCCAAATTGGAATGGGGAACATTTTGCATATGCTCACGTAACTCATTAATGGTGATTGGCATATCTTGAAGGTTTTTCTTAACAAACACTGCAGACAAGTTTTGTGCACGATGTCTCATGATCATGTTCATCATGTAATACCTGAATCATGGATGTCAGTGAAATCGATGATCCCTATATCGAAATAAATGTTTTACAAATTCATGGAGACATACTCGTCTTAACCGCTGTTCTAGCCAGTCAAATTTTCCATCAGGAAACAAAGTAGGGAATGCCATATCAAGTAATCCTTCTATCACATACTCATTGATAGGAGATGATCCTATCCCTGGCCAATCAATTAGCACTCAGGGGTGCGCGTGAGGGTTATTCACCCATGCATGGATTAATTCCATCTCCCTTGGGGCATTAGGTTGTTTAGATGCCATTGATGTTGTATGAATAATTATGTTTCATTCATCTGTATCCATGGACGGACCTACAAATACAACTTCATTTGCGTCAGAATCAAACTCCATATGCACTGAGTTCAACTCCTCAAATACATTTTTATTAGAATGAGGTGGAAGTTCATTTAGAGCATTTTCATCGATCTGAACATCTGAATAGAAATTATCATGTTCTATTTTATATTTCAGCACATTGTAAACTCACTCTCTATTGACTGTAAAGTTGTAATTTGTTCCACGCTAATCTCTCCTCCGAACAATAATCATCGGTAAATATTTCAATCTATGCGGCAAAAGATTAGCGATTTCTTGTACTTCTTGAGGAAAACATATCATGTGACCTTCATATTTATATTGACCTCCTGTCGCATGTGTCACTTGCAGGATTGGGTTGACACGGGCTATCAACATTTCCTCACCTTGAGTTAAGTTTGTAAGTTCTAGTGGTTGTGCCCCGGGATCCATATTGTTTGATGCTAAAAATTGATGATGACCTTTCTCTTGTCGGCATCTAGTACACATGGGTTCTTCAGGTGTTCGAGAAAATGTTATTCCAAGGTATCATTCTTGACAAATATAACACATGATCGGTGAAGCAAGGTTATCAAGACCACGTTGAAAAATCATTTGGACAGTATTCAAATATCTCCTAACCATTCCATTGGGATCAAATATATTTTGTTCTATCTCAATATGTGAGTTTTGCATTCTTCTTCTTCTTCTTCTAGGTTCTTTTGTTGATGCCTCCTATAAATGATTATTTTGCATTCTTCTTCTTCTCTTTTCTCGTATTTGTTGTAATGTTGTCTCCTCCTGCACACCATTATTATCTACGTTATCTCTAACATCGACATCCATTGTATCTTGGCCCAAGTTTTTAGGTGTTTGGAGCACGCGATCCACCGATGTTGAATTTCCTCCCCCAAAATTGAATTCATCATTACTAACAAATCTATGATAGTTCCTTTGAGATGCTTCACGGTGAAGTTCTTGTCTTTGAATTCTTTCTTCTTCTGGCAACTGATCTGAATGAATATGTGTTTGTATATTTGTTCTTGATACATGTGATTCATCTTGAGATGAGCGCGCACGAATTGTTATCATCTTATCTGCATGTTGTGGTCTTTCTACATCTAATGCATCATTTTTCAATTCATTCCTCTGTTATGCAAATCTTTGTCTATCGTCATCATTTCGATGTTTCCTTTGTTCCTCTCATTGTGCATATGTCATTTCTTTTTGTCTTCTTTTACGATATTGTCTTTGATATTCTCTTCGATATGCTCTTCTCTCTTCTTCACTTGTTAATTCATTCCTCTGTTCTAAAAATGTTTGTCCATCATTATCATTTCGATTTTTTCTTTCTTCCTCTCATTGTACCTATGTCATTTCTTGTTGTCTTCTTATGCGATATTGTCTTTGATATTCTTTTTGATATCCTCTTCTTTCTTCTTCATTTTCAAAATTTAATCTTCCTAATTTTTCATTTGTTAATTAATTTCTGTGCTGCAAGTCTTTGTCTATCATTATCATTTCAATGTTTCCTTTGTTCCTCTCGTTGTGCATCTGTCATTTCTTGTTGTCTTCTTATGCGATATCGTCTTCTATATTCTCTTTGATAAGATCTTCTTTGTTCTTCATTTTCAAAATTTAATCTTGGTCGAGCCATACCTATAAAGTATTTTCAAGAAATTTTTAAATTATTTATATAACTAAAAATTTCACGTACATGTAATAGACAACAACCATATAATATCAATTTTTTAAATATTAGGAGTAAACTTACAAAACAATTCTACACAAATTGGACATGATTTTTTTACAAAAACATCAAACAATTAATTTCGAGACTTCTCAAAAAAAATTACATCGTCCCAAAATGGACAAGTTTAACATACATTAGGAGCAACCCTTGTTACGTTCCTTAAAAAAAAGCCTTTTCAAAAACATAGGCTGGCATCCAAATTTGAACGTTTCCCTTCGACACCATTTTGTTTTGTTGTTTTCGAGACTGATTACTTCACTTATGGATTTATTATGGCTTCTTGATTTAGCATGCTAGTAGATATCATAGACACTGGACTGTTATTGATTTGATCTTTATATGATGCATATGGTCTACTGGTGGACATTTGATGATGATATTTGTATACTTTTGACATGGTTATTTATCTTTAATTATGACATGTGATATATTTAATCATATTGAGTAGAACTTGATAATTGGACTAATGTGATGATCGTTTTGACATAAATGAAATGTGGAATAGAAATGTGCTAGAAAGTGTAAGTGATATCATACTTGCATAGATGATAGTAAATCATGTGTTGTTTATTTTAGATTATATTGTATATTTGGCATGAATGTTTTAATGCGGCCAACAGGCCGAAGGAGGTATTCTCTGTTCTGCAGGTATATTATATTCACAACAATATTGGGGAGTGGAGACCAACCACATCGGAATTCGAGAAGAATCCAGCTAAGGTCACCATGGCAACAAGTAATTGTGTGTGTGTTAGAATTATTTGGTTAGGGAAAAATTGTGACCTAGGGGTCATGTGTTGTTTTGTTTTAATTTTCCCTTTTTATTATGTTAGTATGTGTTGCTCTTAGTAAGTGAAATTTTACTTGTGTTATTATTCATATTCTTTGGATTGGTGTTTACCCCTTTATTAGTCATGGGTTGTAGTGTCTTAATTAAACTAATTTGAATTTGTCCTAAACTAATTAAAGGATATGACCAAAGAGAGTTCATTTATTAGGCTTGATTTACTTGGGATTTTGTGTGGATTGATGTGTGTTTGAGTTTTGAGTGTAGCACACTCTACCCCACATGGGAAACTCGAATTTGGCCTTAGAGGCCAAATTTCAAAGCTTTTGGGACAAGTCAAACTTGTCCCACACCTCTTAAAACCCCATGCCAACCCTACCTATGGGTTGGAAGGCCAAATTTAGGGTCTTTTAGGTGTTTTGGGGGAGATAAAAGGGTAAAATATTAATTGCACTTTCTTTCAAATTTTAATTTTGTCCTTTGGGGGAGTGGGCTTAGATGGAGTGTGTAAGGTGCTTGCCTTTCTTTCAACCACTTATTAATGGTGCATTGGAATATGAGGTTGACCAAATGATGTGGAGTGGAGGGAAAAGGAGGTGGCATCCTACTTGGAGCCACATCATCCCTCCCTCTCTTTTCTCTATTTATTTGATCCTCTTGTTTGTTTTGGGGGTTGGAAGTTTCATTTTTAGTCTTTTGTATTTTGGAGAGGAGAGGATTTTGAAAGAGTTTGTGGATTTTTGGAGCTTGTTGATACTTGTGGGAATTTTGTTGGAGCTTGTGGATGCTTGCTTGATCTTTGGAGGGATTTGAGACTTCATACTTAGAACAAGCTCTACCATGGAAAGGTAGGAGCTTCACCTTTGTTTGTATTATGTTTTCTTCTTGAGTTGTTATATGAATGAGTATATGTTGTGTTGAATGTTGTTGTTTGAAATGCTTGTTGGGAATGGGTAGAATGCCTAAGTTGGGAGTGGGAGGAGACTATGGGGAGTTTATTTGAGGGAGGCATAAGAGATCATTTTCTTGAGGAGGGAGTTTGGGTTGGGTGCCCACCTAGTAAGAGAAATGCTTGCATTTTCTTCTTGTTCTTACTTTGAGGGAGCCATAAGAGTTGAGGGAGGCATAAGAGTGGATGGAGGGATAAGGGGTACTTGAGGGAGGCATAAGAGTTGTTAGGGGTATTGTGTTTTGCATTGGAGGCTTTTAGGTGGCACCCATTCCCATTGGGAGGCATAAGTGGCCTCCCCATAGGTCTTACTCTTATGGCTTTCTTGATAAGCCTTGTGACTTGTTGTTGTGATTGTTTTCCCTCTTGTTGAGTTGTTGATTTTGTTTTGAAGGATTATGGAATGAATGTGAAATTTTATGTTAAGTTATGTGGAAGCTAGTAGTTGCCATGAGTTGGATTTTCTCCCATTGTAATGTGGTTGGGGCTCGGGGGCCAATGGAGAGGATGGCTTCTCTTCTCCATTGGGTATCTTGGTTGGGAGGAGAGCGTTGCCTCTCCCCTTATTTTGTTGTGAATAAAGAAAAACTATTGGAGGAGCTACCTTGTTGATGTTTGTAGCATTGGTGCCTTGTTGATGTCAATATGAAACTACCTTGTAATTTTACCCACCTAGAGTGGAAGAAAGTGTAATATTGCTTTGTATTTTAGCTTCCATTATTGTAAATTTGTTCCCACATTAAGTGGAAAATGTTGTAACAAGATTTTGAAGGAAAGTTGTATTGATCTTCATTAGTAAGGTTGTAATGTGGATGGAATTAAAAGTTGAAAGAAAGACAATCTATTTATTCTCCTTTAACTTGGCTTGGAACCTCATATGAGTGTGTTGATCTTGTTGAAATGTTAGTAGTTCTTACTTTAAAACTTAATGGAAATATTGTTGAAACTCTCTTGAGGAATGTTGGGAAATTTACTTTAAAAAAATATATAATTATTAGATTTCATTTTGTTGCTTAAAAGAGATGTATTGAAAAGTGAGAATATTAGTGCATATTTCTCTTCTTGTATTGTTGATGGAAAGACTTAAGTTTTTAAATAGCTTTCCAATATGCCAATAAAGTAAATTAAGTCCTAGCTCTATTATGTTTTCCTCATTTAAGAATTTATTGTAAAACTATTTGCAAATTAGTTAAAGGAAATGAAATCGAATCTACTTGAAATCCCATACAAAATGCCCCTATTAAATTGTGTAGAAAGAGATTTTAATGCAAAAGTTATAAGCTTATTAAGTTCATTACCCACATTTCATTAATAAGGAAACTAATATTTTAAATATTATTCATATTTAAGTAATATTAAAACTAATGGATTTAATATTATTAAATTCTATTTATAACAATATACTATTAATATTGCCCTTTGTATTAACAAAGTATATTAACAAAACTACAGCCAAGAAATAATATTAATTAATATATATGCAAAAGAATCCTACGTATGTATATGTGATTAAGGCGCTTAAGGAAATACTGCAATAAAACATGTAGGAATTCCATAATGCACATAATTGCAAACTACATGCATTCAAGTCTCATATAAACATCACTGTCCCATGATGAATATAAAATACACTGTAAGAGATCAATGATAGATTTGTACTAATCGAATCATGTAAGCTCACTAATAAAAAAAAAATGCGGCTACAGTTCTTATAACCTGCAAAGTTGGACTGTGCTTCATAAATATTCTGATATGAAACAGATCCACCTCTAGTGAGATTCTCTTCCTCGAGGAGCATGCACCGTAAACAAGGTAAGATCTCAATAGAAATCATTGTAATGAATTTCATAGCTGTCTTCCTCGTAACACTCTCACTGTCCCTTAATCGGATTTTTTGAGTCAAATATCTTGAAGGTGGATCCATAAACCGAATTTGAGGATGCATTCGATACTGAACAAATAACAACATAGTTGGGTAACCTGCTTGTTGGAAGTGCTCAATTTGGGGGCTTTTGTTTACTGCTATTGGCTGTGACCTACCCCCGTGACCCTGGGGCTTGGACCATGGAATCCTCGGCGAAGATCTGAAAAGTGTACAGCAGGCCGATTACAGCTGGAGGTATCCCATGACCTCCCTCCATTCAAATTTAGTATGCGGATTCACGCCTGATTCTAACCACAAGCCTTTCTTATTTTTGCTTGTTCTAATCACTACCAGGAGCCTTGATTAAACATTAGATTCTCCTAATCTACTCGCTGGCTAGGATCTGATTACTAGTTCCTCTTGCCTGTAGCTTCACCTCTAACCACCATTCAGATTAATCTCAGCGTGGCCAGGGCCAAATAAAAACAGATTGGTTAACATCGCCTGCACTTCTCCCAATCCTGGTCTGTAGCTTCATAAATATTAGTCAAACATTAAATCCTATGCACGGCCAGGAAAGATTAAATCATGCAGGCCATGACTTGTGTAGCCAAGATTTGCAAATCTCAAAAGTCATTGAATAGAATATATGCCGCTGCATATGGCTATTAAAGGAGTGGACTTGGCATGAGTGTAAGAGTAGGGAACATGCCAATTAAGGGAATTTTGAAATGAATTTGGCTAGAGTGGCCTATTAAAGCCACCCACCGCCCCCAGTGGTTCAAATTTCCTAAAATAGTTTATGCTATACCTTTTAAGTGTATAAATTACTGGATTTAACTTTTGAGGAAGCTTAATATATGTTGATATATATGAAGCTATTCATACTATATTCATCTTTTGACATATTTTTAAATTCAAATTCATAAGACATTTATACGTAAATGTATATCCTAAAATTAGTTACAATGGATAAATATTAGAGTCAAATCTAATCATAATGCTAATTCCTATAATGTTCAGGATGTAGAATTATCATTTTAACGAGAATAATTATTCAAGTTAACGCATGCTCTTAATGTTTAATAAGGCCAATATTTAAATGACTCAGTTTGGAAATAATGCCTCAATTAAAATCATGATGTCGAGCTTTAATGGTGACAATGCTATAGAAGAACGGTTAGGGAGGCTTATGTGACCTAAATATTGACTTGAATTACTTCAGCATCTGGTTCTTCAGACAATTAACTATGAAAAAGTGACCCGATTTAATATATATAGCAATTATAAATTTAAAGGTATGGAAGGACCCTTAATTATCTTGAATCGAGCCTCATGCAAAAAAAAAATTTAGTCGTATTGTTTTGGGTTATATATTTGTGGAAGCAAGTTCTTGGCTCGTCGTCGTTTTTTTTTCGCGGCACCACACTTTGGTATCAGAGCCGGGGGTTCGAAGCCTTGACCCTTGGGCACACACAGAAAACATGAAACATGAACATTTAACCTAGTGCAGAGTTGATTTTTTATATATATATAAAACCACAATGTTGATAATTATAGGAAACAACAAATTTAGAAAACTGGCACAAGACCTAGAACAATGAACTAACTCTCACCTTGATCTGTGCAGGAGGCGCAGATTGGGCGAGGGGTCTCTTCATATAGACCTAGATATACCACCGCCAGAGTAGGCTGTAGCAGCCATTCTACCTCAGATCTTGCAGACACTCCAGGATGTCAATGCCGCTATACGCGGAGAGCCCTTGGGAGGATGACTTGCAAGACATAGTTTGGAGCCATCAGTAGATGCCCAGGCATCCCCTCGACACAGCGAGGAGCACAGGGCAGAGAACTTCCGTGCGGAGTCGGCTAGGGCAGAGTCACCACAGAGAGGACATGGGGACAGGATCTCAGGACATAGGGACAGGTCTCGGAGCCCTAGACAGAGGGAGGAGCATACAGAGAGACCTAGGATTCGTCATACGTCAGCTGCAGACCATATCAGGGAGATCCTGAAGCTACGACCATCTCACTATTCGGGTGATACAGGTGGTTTTCAGGCAGAGGCCTGGTTGGTGAGCTTGAGTGGATGCTTCAAGCTCTGCCCTTGTACTAGCAACACGAAAGCTCGTGTTGCAATCCATCTTCTGAAGGATGGAGTAGGAGTCTGGTGGAGGACCGAGGAGCAGAAGCTCCATGTTGACTCGGAGACGATTACCTGGGAGCTATTTGAGGAGCGTTTCAGGAGCAGGTATTTACCCAGGAGATTTATACAGCAGTGGATAGACGAGTTTCATGACCTCCGTCAGGCATCGATGACAGTAGCTGAGTATGAGAGTCAATTTCTGGACCTACTCCAGTACGTCGACTATATGCAGGATGAGCAGGTACGGATTCACAGGTTCATCCGGGGCCTAAACTTGGATTTAGGTGGCGCAGTGCGCATTCACTACCCACAGACATTAGTAGAGGCCGTGGAGAAGGCCTATATTGTAGAGGAGACATGGGGGAAGACGTACCAGACTAGAGACAAAGTTTGGAGCCGTATCCAGTAGATGCAGGATGGTAGGTCGAAGGGGTCAGTTCCTCCTCCACGGGGTGGACAGAGTTCAGGGCAAGCTTCATTCAGGCCACCACAGCAGTAGTAGCAGTAGCAGCAGACCCACCCACCTTACCGACCTCCTCAGAGATTTGATGCGCAGAGAGGACGTAGTATGGGGCCTCCTCCTAGGGGTCCCATCAGGACACAGGGTGTGCCGAGAGCTCAGTCAGCAGGAGCTCGTCAGCAGAGACCTCAGCAGTCCATAGCCAGATCGTCAGGATCTGTAGCTCAGACATCTAGAGTACCAGCTGGAGCTGCTTCCCACTGGAGAGGACCAGGTAGCTGTTATGGTTGTGGTGTTGTGGGACATCATTGGAGAGATTGCCCACAGAACCCTAACAAGGGTAAGACGCAGAGCTCAGAGCCTACTGTTGGAGATATGGCATGGAGTCATCGGATCTACGCAGTGGTCGAGAACCACCAGGCTGAGCACCAGAGTACTGTGATTGAGATGACAGGTAGTATTGGTGGTATTTCCACCTCTATATTATTTGATTCTGGTTCTTCTGATTCTTTTATTGCACCATCCTTAGTAGAGCGTTGTAGGTTGGTGGCAGTTAGGCAGGGTCGTAGTTGGGACGTTGAGATGGCTTCTGGAGCCAAAATTTCTGTAGACTCCTTAGTTAAGGAGTGTGTAGTGGACTTGGGACCCTTCACCACTACTTCTGATCTTCGGATCCTTCCATTAGGATCTTATGGCATCATTTTAGGCATGGATTGGTTGTCCGCTCACAGAGCTAGAGTGGATTGTTACCATAAGACTATTGCTTGCATAGATGATCTTGGAGTAGAGTCAGTGATATCAGGAGTTAGGAGGGCCGTATCCATTCGCACCATCTCCGCTATGCAGCTTAAGCGGTGTGCGCGACGGGGTTGTCAGTTGTTTGCTATTACGGTTAGTGACAGATCAGAGGATGAGTCTAGAGGACCTTCCCTCGATGACCATCCCATCTTGATCAGAGTTTTCTGATGTATTCCCAGGGGAGCTACCGGGGTTACCTCCCCCACGTGAGATAGATTTCCATATAGATCTAGTTCTGGGCGCAGAGCCTATCTCACGAGCACCTTATCGGATGACTACTCCTGAGCTATGTGAGCTCAAGTTGCAGCTTGAGGGCCTTCTGGAGAAAGGCCTAATCCATCCTAGTGTATCCCCTTGGGGTGCACCAGTGATCTTCGTGAAGAAGAAGGATGGATCTCTTCGGTTGTGTATTGACTACCGTCAGCTGAATAAAGTAACGATCAAGAATCGTTACCCCCTTCCATGCATTGATGATTTATTTGATCAGATGAAGGGGGCTACAGTTTTCTCCAAGATAGATCTTAAGTCAGGGTACCATCAGCTCAGGATTATGGAGATGGATATTCATAAGACAGCATTCCGTACGAGATATGGCCACTACGAGTTCACAGTGGTACCTTTCGGTTTGACGAATGCCCCCGCAGTGTTTATGAGTTTGATGAATGGGGTATTTAGGACCTTCCTTGATCACTTCGTGCTCATCTTCCTTGATGACATTCTGATTTACTCACGCACACGTGAGGAGCATGAGGAGCACCTTCGCCAGGTTCTTCAGTGTCTTCGTGAGCAGCACCTTTACGGGAACTTGGAGAAGTGTGCGTTCTTTCAGCCTGAGGTGCAGTATTTGGGCCACATCATTTCTGGGGAAGGTATCACAGTCGATCCTTCCAAGATTCGAGCCATCATGGATTGGCCAGCACCCACTAGTGTGACCGAGGTGCGTAGCTTCATGGGTCTAGCAGGGTATTACAGGAGGTTTGTTCAGGATTTTTCTCGGATTACACACCCCATCACTTCCCTTCAGCGGAAAGGGAAGAAGTTTTTATGGTCAGATAGATGTGAGCAGGCCTTCAGTACACTGAAGGAATGCCTCACGAGAGCACCTATTCTTGCAGTGCCATATCCTCAGGGTGAGTTCTACGTTTGCACAGATGCTTCTTTGGTAGGACTTGGAGGTGTGTTGATGCAGGAGGGTAGAGTAGTTGCCTTTGAGTCTCGCAAACTCAAAGATTATGAGCTCAATTATCTGACTCATGATCTTGAGCTTGCAGCAGTTGTACATGCCTTAGTGCGGTGGAGACATTTTCTTCTTGGCCGGAGATTTACACTCAGGACTGATCACTTGAGTCTTCGCCACCTCTTCACGCAGCCCAATCTCAACGCTCGTCAGCGGCATTGGATGGAGTTACTTTGTGAGTATGACATGGAGATAGAGCATGTGAAAGGGAAGGAGAATGTGGTTGCAGATGCCTTGAGTAGACGGAGACATGTGGCTATGGCCACCTCAGTGGGCACAGATTTGCGGAGTAGGATCTTGCAGCAGCTTCCTCAGGATAGTTTCTACCTTGCAGCCAGAGCAGAGATTGAGTCTCAGAGACCCCTTGAGGGGAGATTTGATGGATTTTCATTAGAGACAGATGGTCTTCTCAGACACAGAGGTCAGATATATGTTCCTAGAGATGGAGGCTTGAGACATGACATTTTGACAGAGGCTCATCGTGCACCTTATTCAGCCCATCCCGGGGTGAAGAAGATGCACGCCACCTTGAGACAGTTGTATTTTTGGAGAGGACTTCGGAGAGACGTGGTTTTGTTTGTGTCACACTGTTTAGAGTGCCAGAGGGTGAAGGCCGAGCATCAGCATCCAGCTGGCCTTCTCTATCCTCACGCCATACCAGAGTGGAAGTGGGACACCATTTCCATGGACTTCATCGTTGGGTTACCTACGTCGAGATACCACCACGATGCCATCATGGTCATGGTGGATAAATTGATGAAAGTAGCTCATTTTTCTCTGGTGAAGACCACCTATACAGCCAGTGCAGTGGCACGAGTATACCTTGATGAGATTATCAAATTACATGGGATTCCGTGGAAGATCATTTACGACCGTGATCCTTTGTACACTTCCCATTTATGGACCACCATGCAGTATGCTCTCGGGACGAGGATTAATTTCAGCACAACATATCACCCTGAGACAGATGGACAGACAGAGAGGGTGAATCAGATTTTGGAGGATATGCTCAGGATGTACGTGATGGATCATCAGTCGAGATGGGAGGAGTATCTGTATTTGGTGGAGTTTGCCTACAATAATAGTTTCCAGAGTTCGATAGGCATGGCTCCTTTTCAGGCATTATATGGTAGAGAGTGCAGGACACCTCTTAGTTGGGACAGGTTAGAGGATAGGGTTTCTCTTGGGCCAGCATTATTACAGGATATGGAGCAGTAGGTTACCTTGATCAGACAGAGATTGCAGGAGGTGCAGGATAGACAGAAGAAGTATGCAGACCAACATAGGACAGATCATAGTTTTGAGGTGGGCACGAAGGTGTTTCTTCGTGTCAGACCGCATAAGAGCCCTATCCATTACGGAAAAGGTTCTAAGCTTGCTCCTAGGTTTGTGGGTCCCTTTGAGATCTTGGAGCGCCTCGGTCCCTTGGCCTATCGTCTAGCATTGCCACCTAGCTTATCTCGCGTCCATGATGTGTTTCACGTTTCTGTGCTTAGGAGATATATTTCTGATCCTTCTCACGTGCTAGATTGGACTGCATTGCAGGTGTAGGATCAGGGACAGGTGATGATGGAGCCCGTATGCATTATAGAGTGCAGGAACTTGGGCCTCGCGGTAGAGAGATTGATCAGGTTCGGGTCCAGTGGGACAGATATGATGAGACTGCAGCTACTTGGGAGGATGCTACCTTGCTACGAGGACAGTTTCCACACCTTTTCCAGTGACTTCCAGGAGGAAGTCGAGTCTAAGGGGAGGGGGATGTAGTGCCCACTTCCCTTTGACACCATTATGATTATTGTTTTCGATACTGTCGACTGCAGTTATGGATTTATTATGGCTTCTTGATTTAGCATGTTAGTAGATATCATAGACATACTGGACTGTTATTGATTTGATTCTTTATATGATGCATATGGACTACTGGTGGACATTTGATGTTGATATTGATATACTTTTGACATGGTTATTTATCTGTAATTTTGACATGTGATATATTTAATCATATTGAGTAGAACTTGATAATTGGATTAATGTGAAGATCGTTTTGACATAAATGAAATGTGGAATAGAAATGTGCTAGAAATTATAAGTGATATCGTACTTGCATAGATGATAGTAAATCATGTATATTTATTTTAGATTATATTGTATATTTGGCATGAATGTTTTAATGCGGCCATGAGGCCGAAGGAGGTATTTTCTGTTTGCAGGTATATTATATTCACAACAATATCAGGGGGACTGGAGACCAACCACATCGGAATTCGAGAAGAATCCAACTAAGGGTCATCGTGACAACATGTAATTGTGTGTGTGTTAGAATTATTTGGTTAGGGGAAAATTGTGACCTAGGGGTCATGTGTTGTTTTGTTTTAAATTTTCCCTTTTATTATGTTAGTATGTGTTTTCTCTTAGTAAGTGAAATTTACTTGTTTTATTATTTATTTTTGGATTATGTGTTTACCCCTTTATTAGTCATGGGTTGTAGTGTCTTAATTAAGCTAATTTGAATTTGTCCTAAACTAATTAAAGATGTGACCAAAAAGGAGTTCATTTATTAGGCTTGATTTACTTTGGATTTTGTGTTGATTGATGTGTGTTTGAGTTTTGAGTGTAGCACACTCTACCCCACATGGGAAACTCGAATTTGGCCTTAGAGGCCAAATTTGAAAGCTTGTGGGACAAGTCAAACTTGTCCCACACCTCTTAAATGCCCATGCCAAACCCTACCTATGGGTTGGAAGGTCAAATTTAGGGTCTTTTAGGTGTTTTGGGGGGATAAAAAGGTAAAATATTAATTGCACTTTCTTTCAAATATTTAATTTTATCCTTTGGGGGAGTGGGCTTAGATGGAGTGTGTAAGGTTCTTGTCATTTCTTTCAACCACTTATTAATTGTGCATTGGAATATGAGGTTGACCAAGTGATGTGGAGTGGAGAGGAAAATGAGGTGGCATCCTACTTGGAGCCACATCATCCCTCCCTCTCCTTTTCTCTATTTATTGAATCTTTTTGCTTGTTTGGGGGTTAGGTTGATCATTTTTAGTCTCTTGTATTTTGGAGAGATTTTGAAGGAGTTTTGGATTTTGAGAGAGATACTTGTGGATTGTTTGAGCTTTGTGGATGCTTGCTTGATCTTTGGAGGGCTTGGAACTTCATACTTGGAACAAGCTCTACCATGGAGAGGTAGGAGCTTCACCTTTGTTTAAATTATGTTTCTTTTTTTTATATGTATGTGTGTATATGTTGTGTTGAATGTTGTTGTCTCTTTGAAATGCTTGTTGGGAATGGGTAGAATGCCTAAGTTGGGAGTGGGAGGAGACTATGGGGAGTTTTCTTGTAGGGAGGCATAAGAGATCATTTTCTTGTGGAGGGAGTTTGGGTTGGGTGCCCCACCTAGTATGAGAAATGCTTGCATTTTCTTCTTGTTACTTTGAGGGAGCCATAAGAGTTGAGGGAGGCATAAGAGTATATGGAGGTATAAGGGGTACTTGAGGGAGGCATAAGAGTTGTTAGGGGAAATTGTGTTTTGCATTGGAGGCTTTTAGGTGGCACCCATTCCCATTGGGAGGCATAAGTGGCCTCCCCATAGGTCTTACTCTTTTGGCTTTCTTGATAAGCCTTGTGATCTTGTTGTTTTGTTGTTTTCTTCTTGTTGAGTTGTTGTTGTGTTTGTATGTGATGGAATGGAATGAATGTGAAATTGTTATGTTAAGTATTGTGGAAGCTAGTAGTTTCCATGAGTTGATATCTTCTCCCATTGTAATGTGGTTGGGGCTCAAGGGCCAATGGGGAGGATGGCTTCTCCTCTCCATTGGGTATCATGGTTGGGTTGAGAGCGTTGCCTTTCCCCCTATTTTGTTGTGAATCAAGAAATTTTTTGGAGGAGCCACCCTGTTGGTATTTGGAGCATTGGAGTCTTGTTGATGACCATGTGGAACTTCCATGTAGTTTACCCACCTTAGAGTGGAGGATAAATTGTAATAACGCTATTGTATTCTTAGCATTCCATTATTTTGCAATTTGTTTCCACATCAAGTTGAAAGGACATTGTATTTATATGGTGAAAGAAACATATTGTATTCCTTTGAACTGTCTATTAGTAAGGTTGTACTATGGATGGAATTGAAAGTTGAAAGGAAGACAATCTATTTGTGAGAATTAGTCCTTCTGAACTTGGCTTGAGAACCCCTTATGAATAAGTCGATCTTGTTTGAAATGCTAGTAGTGTCTTGCTGGAAAGGGAAAAAAAAATTATAGAGGAAATATTTCATTCCATTGAATGTTAGGATTTGTTCCCACAAAAATATGTATGTTCTTATTCCAAATATCACTATTGGAAATGTTGTTATACACACTCTCTTGTGAAATGTTGGAAACTGTATATTAAGAAATATTACATCTTCATTGTCTTACTTGAAAGGCATGTACTGCAAAAGTTTTAGATAGATTTCAACATTGTTGATAGAAGGGAACTTTAGTTCTAGCTTTATTATTTTTTCTAATTTGGTCATTTAAGAAATTATTGAAAATCCATTTACAAATTATTAAAGTATATGAAATTAATCTCATTTGAAACTCCCATGCAATGTTTATTACAACATTTCTAAGGGAGAAGGAAATGTACTCTAATGCTTACCTTCCACACTATTTTTATTATCAAACTTATTAAGACCATTACTCAATACTCCTTAATGCATAATAAGGAAACTAATTATTTTAAATATTATTCATATTTAAGTATTATGAAAACTAATGGATTTACTATTATTAGATTTTACTAATAACAACATACCATTAATATTCCCTTTATATTAATAAAGTATATCATTGTAATGCCCCGTGCATCATTGTGCCTTTTCTTCTGCGATCCTTGACCTTTTTGCGTGTCATTGAATGTTGAACATTGAACTGTGTTTCTTTCTATCGTTAGGTGACTTTTACCCTGTCCTGCACTGAAGAAGTGGTTACTCGTCTTGGTGCCATGGTCGTTCCCTGATTCGTGTTCACTTTGGAATGTCAACCTCTAGTTTTCTTCGCTTGGTTGCTTAAGCATGTTCGCATGTTGTTTTAATCATTGGGAGTAATGGATAATTCGACTCTTACTTCCTCTTGCTTGCTCGTCTGTATGCGATTTAATCTTCTCAGGTTGAATAGTAAATCATACAAAATTTCTTATACCTCTTAGCTTATGAGAATTATATGGAGAAAACTATTGTAATAATAAATGAATTCGTGTCAGTTATATTTGTTTTATTTGTGTAAATAAATTATAAAATTTTGTGTTTAATTATTAAGCCTTTTAGGCCACGTTACTCATCATAGACTTGTAAATTTGTCACGGTCAGCTTTATCTCCTTCTTGGCGTGGAGGGTGGAGTTATTAAAGTCTGACGTGTTGGACTCCTTGCTGGTGGCCGCACTCATTTATTTTTCTGATTTGCAAATCTTCCTTGCTTCTTGTTTGACTGCCTGCTTATCCTCTCGGACCGCGTGAGATCTCCCTTGGATAGTCTGCATGTGGAGTGGTTGAGAAGCCATCGAAATCTTGTCTGTCAAGGTGTTTTCTCATGGTTTCTCCTGGACGCCTTCCTTCTTCCTGCCCTAGCCGCGTGAGGAGACTGGATGGAGTTTCTTTGTTGTTGTTAGTTCGCCTGGACTGTCGTAAGGCTCAGAACCTTGGGCGCCTTCAGATGCTGAGCCGCATGGGTCTGTATGGCGGTTATAGATGAAGCTTCAAGCTAGTGAAGCAGGCGTGTTACCTCCACTTCCTTTGGGTGCTATGAGGTGTGTTCTGGTCGTGTGTTCGAGACGCAGGGGTGTGTAAGAGGCTGGGCGCAAGGACCGTTGTTATAGCTCTGCGGGGTTCTTTCAGCAGCGGCCTGCAACAGTTTTTAGACAGGCAGCAGACAGGTTGCAGAGTAGTAGAGGCCTTTTTGAGTGCTTCCAACAGGCAAGGCTGTCCAACTATGTTGCTTTCTGTTCAGTATAGAATGCATCCTCAGATTTCGGGTCTCTCCTTCATGATATTTTTATCAAAATTGACTATGTGACAGTGAAGAGTGTTACCAGGAGACCTGATGAAAATTATTACAAAGATTCTCTATTGAGACCTTACTTATTTTACGATGTAACTCATGGAAGAGAATCTCATAGGCGTGGATCTGTATTATATCAGAATATTCATGAAGCACAATTTGCTTTGCAATTTTATGAGCTTCTTCAGCGAGTCACTAAGTTGGCAGGCATAAGGGTTTCTGTTGGAATTATCACACCTTACAAGCTACAGCTGAAATGTTTGCACCGAGAGTTTGATGTTGTCCCCAAATCTGATGAAGGAAAAGGTTTATATATCATTACGGTAGATGCCTTTCAGAGCCAGGAGCGTGATGTAATCATTATGTCTTGTGTCCGAGCTTCAAATCATGGGGTTGGCTTTGTAGCTGATATTCACCGCATGAATGTGGCACTAGCACGAGCTCGCAGAGCACTTTGGGTTAAGGGCAAAGCAGCTGCATTGAAGCAATCTAGTGACTGGTCAGCCTTAATTGAGGATGCTAAGTCTAGGGACTTGTTTTCTGGTTATGGAGTCTGTACCAAGAGATTTTTTTTTTGGTAAAGCCATCTTCTTTTGCTTATTAAACGTATGCCCTAGTTTTGTTTCTTTTGGTGACCTGCTCACGCCAATTATTGGCTGGCTGCGTGAGGATTTTTCAGTCCCTGCTTAGGCTATGAACCTTGCAAGTGTTTAAACAATTTCATTCCTTTTTTTTCTGTCATTGTTAATTCCTTGTACCTACCAGAATTAATATTCTTGAAGAATGCCACAAATAATGTTTTAAAAGGACCTTATAAACCTGTTTGTTATAATGAGGATTCCTTTCTAATTTGTATACAGGCATGTAATTTCAGAGTGTCCTTGAAGTGTTGGATTGATTGCAAAACCCTTCTCTCTCAGAACATCTTTTCACCACTCCTTTTTCTTTTTCCTTTCCTCCAAAACCCCCCAGCTTATCATCCCAGACTTGCACAAGTTTCTCGAAAACAGTTCAATGTCACGGCATCTCCATGATATTGTAAAACGAGGCTTTAACATTTACCCCATCAGTATATGGGCAGAGATGCACATTGCGGACTATACAATTGATTTCATGAAGTCAAGGGTATGGCCGTTAACAGAGTTTGGACCTTTAGCAGGATGAGGAAGAGAAGTTGTGCAGGTTGTGTTGCTGTTGGTCGAGCCGTGGTCGATGTGCTTGTTGGTTGGACGAACTATAATCAGGCATGTTAAATCTAATCCTTGTAATAGTTTTCTACCTTCTTTCAGTATCTTGAAATGAATATTCTTTCCTCTTGAATGGCACCTAGACAAATGTTTTCGTGGTTGTTTATATCGCTGCCTGATTGTGTGGTTGTTCCTTTAAATCCCGTTCCATTTTCGCTGGTTTTGCTTGGAATGTTCTTTTCCTCTCTTATAGCTTACTCTATTTTCATATTTGTCTAAATGGGCTACTGCAATATTGAGTGATGTAGTCTAGTTCGTAGGGAAGGAAACATTATTGAGTTTTGTTTGCTTATATGACTCTCTTTTAAAAGAATTCTGTGATGGTATTTATAATTGAAGGTTACTAAATGGAAGGTTAAGCCTACATATCTCTTTTTGGTTGAATAAATACGTATTTCCTGTTTAGGGCTCTCCTGTTTTGCTAAAAGGTACATTAATAGTGACATTGTGTTCTAAAACTTGTTTAAGCCTGTGGGCATTCCTTACTTTTTGTTTAATTAGAAAATGGCATTAGGGTTTTTCTTTAGAACTGTACATGGTTGACTTTTGTACCCAGTTCTAGAGGATGAATAACCTGACATCTATTTTGGCCTCTACGTGTTGAGAGAATTACTATACCTACTTCCTGGTTCAAACTCTTGTTTGATTAAAGTAAGGGGGAAACATTGTAAGTTTAATTGAATGAAATCTCTACAATTTTTATTAAGGGTCGCAAGCAAGCTATTAATAGCTGGACTGAAACAAAAGTTGTAGGTGAATCCATGGTATTGGACTCGTGAACTCGTTTCCTGTTAGATGACAGCTGATTACAGTGATAATATAATAGGTGGTTATTATATTCATCTGTTTGATATTTGCTAGACATTTCCTTGATAAGCCCACATGGATCGGGTAAAATTTCCATCTTCTATACCATTGGCAAGGAGCTCATAGAACTTCTAGGCCTGACTGCACTGCGTAACCTTCCTGATGGATATGTGTGTTGGTTCTTATTTTTGTGCTTGCACTCGTGGTAAGGTCTTTTGAGTCTGGGGCATCGCTGGTGTATTACCCACCGTGTATCGAATCCCTTTGTTTTCGAACTCGAATATCTTATACTTCAAACTTGGTTACTAAAAGTCCCATTTTGTGGCCTTGTTAAGGAAATCAAATTTTTTTTTTTTATTTTAAGATACTTATTGACATTGTCGGAAATATAAAAGAAATTATTAACGACTTTTGGGTTTAGCCTTCCCTTATATTATGTAAAAAAGTTGACGATTAGGATAAGGTTTGTTGGTAGAATAATGGCCCTTTTTGTGTCTCATTTGTATGCTTTTGGAAGAGTGGATTTGTTTTGTTAACTAGTACTACGTTTAAGAAATCGTATAAGAAGGTAGTGGTAAAACTCCTTGGTTAAAACTGAAACTATAGTTGTTTTTCTTTTAAGGGCGTCGAACCCATATTACTATGAAGCCTTCCCCTGGGAGATTTGGATAACATCATTTTGTTTCGCGCCTACGATCATAATTAGTATGTTTTGTCTTCTCTTGGAACTCTTTAGATGGATGGATTGAGTATTGGATTCCAATCACGTAATCCATAGGATTACATGAAGGAAATATCAACACTCTTGACCTTCTTGTTCCTAACCCATAAGGTCTTGCCTTGATTTATGTGATTTTGTTCTTACTGGTATTTTGACTTTCTCCTTGTTGGATGGTTTAGATTTCTTTCTCATGCGAATAATTTTGGAGTTGTGGGTTGTGTTTTAATCCATTTTTGAATTAGAACATTCCTTTCTTGATATTGTTAAATGTTAGCTTACTGTTGCAATGTGTAGCCTTAACATGCTCAGTTCTCGCGAACTGATTCTAGCTAGTATTTGTGCAGATGGATTATGCGAGTAGATTAAAGGAAAGAGTTGTAAAGGTTTCATCAGTGCAATTTATGAAGTTCCTTGTAAAAATGTCCAATGTGAGGTAAATTTTGTAATAGTGCTTGCAAAGGAGTTTAGAAGACCTCTTGCCTTGGGTTGTTCTGAAATTTCGTGATGATGTTGTCTTGTCCTTCTGTAGGTAAACTGGTAACTTACCTTTGTGAGAAATGGTATTCAATCTTTACATTGATATGAGTATTGTAAAACTTTGATCTTGAGAATAAATTGTCAAGTTAAATCTTTCTAAGACAGAGTGACAATATATTATAAGTAAAGTAAAATGGGTCGGTTAACCCTTAAAGAAGCTAAACAAAAATAATAATTTTATATTCAACAAATAAATGTAGAGGTGATCTATTTGAAATCAAATAATTCCATGAGTGATCAAAATGAAACCATCCTTTGTGAAGTAAAATTTTATAACTTGATATCCCTAGCTACACTAGCGAACATTATCCTTTTTATGGTGAATTCTTAGAATGATCATAAGATGAAACAAATTGTTAGTTGATATAAGATAATAAGATTTAATAAGTAGGAGGAATCGGTTTCGAAACCATGCAATCTGTCTCTCAACCATTTGAAAGGTAAATTAAACAAATTTCAGTGAAGCCTAAGTTTTAATAATTTTCGTATAAATCCTCAAGCTTCAATTAAAATCGGGTTAATAACTAATGAAGTCCTAAAGATGAATTCAATCGACCTTCTTCCCTCTAACCTAATTTTCCAAGGTGCTAAATTGTAAGCTTCTCTTAAGTTGTTGAAAAAACATGTTGTCATAAGGGCATGAACGAGTTCTAGTAGCGTAAGTGTCATAGATGGATGAATTAAATTACGACCTTTTCTAAATCCTCAAATAATGTCATAATAGAGAAGATTTAAAGACGATTACTCAGTGTAAAAAGAATGCTTGGTAAGATGAATTGTATGAATCATATCTTGAGCCTCCTTGAAAAACGTAAGCTAAGAATTGCAAGATGTCTTTTTAAAAATAAATAACCCTCAAGAATATCTCATTGTGGTTGGCCCTAACTGTAAGTGTGTTCTGTGGTTGGACTTCTATGTTGTCTTGTCAAAAAAAAAAAAAGTGTATTATCCTTTTGGGTGTGAACGTTTCCGTGCTGACCTTGTGGTCATCCTTGTATAACAAGTGGTTCCTAGAGTTGGTTGTAACTTTGTGACGACATGTTGTGTCATGTTATGTGTCGAAGCAAGTCAAAAAAAAATTATCCTGTCTTTTACTGTGTTGTTCGTGTGTGAGAATTTTTGGGTCGTTACACTTGGTATCAGAGCATAGGTTCATGCTCTCAAACCTATGGGCCGGATTGGTGTTGTATGGTGATGTTACATGATGGTGATGGTGTTACATGATGTTGTTTCATGGAGATGATGGTATTGCATGATGATGATTTATATTGGAAGAGTAATGTGCTTTAAGTGTGATGTGATCCATGTCGTAATTGTGATTTTGTGAACGCACATGATGTGTATGTCACTTTGTGCGTGTTTGTTATCATATTGATGTGCTGGGGATGGGAGTATTCTCTCTCCTTCTTGTGGATTCTATGAAGAGTTCACGTGTGAATTACTGTTTGTGGTGGGTGAAAAGAATTATAATGTGGATGACATAGTGTTGGAGCATTGTGACATATTGTGATATGTAGGTGTATCAATGTGTTGTATGTCTAGATTGATGTTAAAAGAAATAAGTTATATCATGATGTTTTATCATGTTTTGATGAGATGTGTGTACCACCTTGTTATGTAGCAATGGATGTTATGTTGTGATGTACTATGTTCATCATATGTATGATGTGTGTAATATGTAATGCTTCATGTTGTGATTGGGGTCATACGGTGAGTGTATGAACCCTATCGTATGGTGATTGCACTTTGGGTGTAGAATGTGGTAAAGTGGTGTGTTACACCCGGTGAATGTATGATTGTGATCTACCTTGTATATGTACCACCTTTGTGTTAGTGATGTAGTTACATGTTATGTTGTGAACCTTACGCTAACCGACCCTGAGGGTAATCGGTAGAAGTGTATGTTGAGAGTGAGGAATGGTGTACCATGGGTCAATAACTTGAGCCGAAACTTGGTTTAGTAGATAACATGTGATTCTTTCCTCTCTCCCTATGTGGTTGTATGTATGCAACCTAAGTGCAACTATGACTATGTTTAGCCTTGTCGAAGTGGTGGCGGAATGATTTAGATGGAGGTGATGACAGTTGTATTATTGATATGTATTTTATGAGCTGAGGCTCGATGTTCCGAGTGCTAGCAACTCATTGAGTACCCCTTTGGTGGCCAGATAAGGCCACACAGTTATCGTAATGTGACATTATTATAAGTTGATTTTATTCGTAAATTGAGCTTTTTACCTTATTTTGTAAGGACCAGCAACTTTTCTTGATTGCCATGCTTTACAATTTTGGGCATTTCCTTGGTTTGTGGCACTAACATGGGGATTTTGATACTAACTATGGCTATTTGGCCATTTATTTTGCTTGATTTTGGGTCTTCTTTTAAATTTGGAATTTTTACCGCCTTGCCCAAGGCTTGTACTTTGCCACTTGGCACTTTGATTGGATTGTTGTGCTGGTTCTATTGTCGTGATGTGTGGAATAGGGTCATGGGATGCACCATGAAATGGTTGGACCTATGGACCCGCTTCGTTGTATAGGGGTACGCCCCAAGGAGTTACAGATAACTAGCGGGTTGTTGAACCACGCGTTATTATGTCACTTGGGTTAGGAGTGTTCGAACTCTATGTGTCTTGGACCATAGGGTCAACCGGCCTCCTTGAGGGAGGCATAAGAGTTTGAGGGAGGCATACTTGAGAGGCATAAGAGACTTGAGGGAGGCATAAGAGTTTGAGGGAGGCATAAGAGACTTGAGGGAGGCATAGTTTGAGGGAGCTACATAAGAGACTTGAGGGAGGCATAAGAGTTTGAGGGAGGCATAAGAGTTTGAGGGAGGCTTATGATATTTGTCTGTATGGTTGATGTTTCAGGATATATGTTGAGTTATTGTGATGTTTTGGTAGTGGTATTTTGATGTATGTGTTACTCATGTCAGATGGATATGTGTTGTGATGTTGTGGTTATGTCATTGATTCCCTTGTGGACACTATGTACCTGTAGCATTTGTTTGGTGTTATGTGAATTTTTTTTTCATTGATGCAAATTGAGGAAATGTCTAGTGGATTGTAGTACTCTTTTGTTTGAGTATTTTGTATGTCAGTCATTGATGTGTGTCGAGTACTATGTTATGTGGAGTGTGCCTATTCTATTTTGTATTTGAGTAACCTTTTTGTGGTGTAATACAATCTTGAAGTATATACTTGTGTGCTTGTGAATCTGTAGGGTCTTTTGAACCTGATAGGGTGTTGTGTTAGCAGTTCATGTTGGGCACCCACAATAAGGAATAAACCAAAACTCTTCAATGATGAAATTTTAAAAGAAATTAAACTAAGAATAATGCTAATGGAAAGGAACTAATGAAATAATAAACAAGAGGGAACTGCCAATCTTCACAGAACATTGAAAGTTAAAATTTCTACCAAATGTTCCTAAGGCTACCTTGTGACCGTGCTTTAATCAACTAAAATTTTAAACCATAGGGTGTACTTTCTCCTTTACCTGTTCTTGGTTGTGAACCATTTCTTTTCCGTTGTGTTATGTCGCATCGAGGACGATGCTTTCTTAAGGGGAGGAGAGTGTAATGCCCTGTTCGCATCGAATTTCACTGTTACGTCCTTTTCCTTTTTGCGTGTCATTGAATGCTGAATTGAACTCCCTTTTCTATCGTTAGGTGACTTTTACCCTGTTTGTACGCTGAAGAAGTGGTTACCCGTCTTGGTCCATGGTCGTTCCCTGCTTCGTGTTCACTTTGGAATCTCAACCTCTAGTTTTTTCACTGCTTGGTTGCTTAAGCCTGTTCGCATGTTGACTTTAATCATTGGGAGTAATGGATAATTCGACTCTTACTTCCTCTTGCTTGCTCGTCTGTATGCGATTTAATCTTCTCCAGGTTGAATAGTAAATCATACAAAATTTCTTATACCTCTTAGCTTATGAGAATTATATGGAGAAAACTATTGTAATAATAAATGAATTCGTGTCAGTTATATTTGTTTTATTTGTGTAAATAAATTATAAAATTTTGTGTTCAATTATTAAAGCCTTTTAGGCCACGTTACTCATCATAGACTTGTAAATTTGTCACGGTCAGCTTTATCTCCTTCTTGGCGTGGAGGGTGGAGTTATTAAAGTCTGAGTGTTGGACTCCTTGCTGGTGGCCGCACTCATTTATTTTTCTGATTTGTAAATCTTCCTTGCTTCTTGTTTGAAGTGCCTGCTTATCCTCTGGACCGCGTGAGATCTCCCTTGGATAGTTTGCGTGTGGAGTGGTTGAGAAGCCATCGAAATCTTGTCTGTTAAGGTGTTTTCTAATGGTTTCTCCTGGACGCCTTCCTTCTTCCTGCCCTTGGCCGCGTGACTTCTGGATGGAGTTTCTTTGTTGTTGTTAGTTCTGGACTGTCGTAAGGCTCAGAACTTCTAGGGTGCCTTCTCACTGGCCGCCAGTGGGTTTGATATGGTAATGTTATAGATGAAGCTTCAAGCTAGTGAAGCAGGCGTGTTACCTCCACTTCCTTTGGGTGCAGTATGCGAGGTGTGTTCTGGTCGTGTGTTCGAGATGCAGGGGTGTGTAAGAGGCTGGGCGCAAGGACCGTTGTTATAGCTCTGCGGGGTTCTTTCAGCAGCGGCCTGCAACAGTTTTTAGACAGGCAGCAGACAGGTTGCAGAGTAGTAGAGGCCTTTTTGAGTGCTTCCAACAAGCAGGTCGTCCAACTATTTTGCTTTCTGTTCAGTATAGAATGCATCCTCAGATTCAGGTCTCTCCTTCATGATATTTTTATCAAAATCGACTATGTGACAGTGAAGAGTGTTACCAGGAGACCTGATGAAAATTATTACAAAGATTCTCTATTGAGACCTTACTTATTTTACGATGTAACTCATGGAAGAGAATCTCATAGGCGTGGATCTGTATTATATCAGAATATTCATGAAGCACAATTTGCTTTGTAATTTTATGAGCTTCTTCAGTGAGTCACTAAGTTGGCAGGCATAAAGGTTTCTGTTGGAATTATCACACCTTACAAGCTACAGCTGAAATGTTTGCACCAAGAGTTTGATGTTGTCCCCAAATCTGATGAAGGAAAAGGTTTATATATCATTATGGTAGATGCCTTTTAGAGCCAGGAGCATGAGGTAATCATTATGTCTTGTGTCTGAGGTTCAAATCATGGGGTTGGATTTGTAGCTGATTTTTCGCCGCATGAATGTGGCACTAGCACGAGCTCGCAGAGCACTGATGGGTTAAGGGAAAAGTAGCTGCATTGAAGCAATCTAGTGACTGGTCAGCCTTAATTGAGGATGCTAAGTCTAGGGACTGTTTCTGGTTATGGTGTCTGTACCAACTCCAGATTGTTTTTTTGGTAAAGCCATCTTCTTTTGCTTATTAAACGTATGCCCTGGTTTTGTTTCTTTTGGTGACCTGCTCACGCCAATTATTGGCTGGCTGCGTGAGGATTTTTCAGTCCCTGCTTAGGCTATGAACCTTGCAAGTGTTTAAACAATTTCATGCCTTTTTTTTCAGTGTCATTGTTAATTCCATGTACCTACCAGAATTGATATTCTTGAAGAATGCCACAAATAATGTAAAAGGACCTTATAAACCTGTTTGTTATAATGAGGATTCCTTTCTAATTTGTATACAGACAATGTAATTTCAGAGTGTCCTTGAAAAGCTGGGTTCAAGGCTAAGACCAATCTATATCAGAAGCAATAACATTTGTAAAAACCACTCCTTTTTATGCATTCCTTTCCTCCAATAGGGGCATCATGACTTGCACAACAGTTGCAGTTGGGTAAGTTCTATGAGTCAGGGTTCATCTTCACGGATGATGGATTCAATAACCCGAGATGCTTCTAATCCTTCTGTCATCCGAAGACTCCCATCAGGATATTCAGAGAAGCTCATGTCCGAGACAATACAATTGATTTCCTGACAGCCAAACATGGCCGTTAACAGAGTTTGGACCTTCAGCAGGTTGAGGAAGAGAAGTTTGCGTAGGTTGCGTTGCTGTTGCCCGAGCCCTGATCAACATGCTTGTTGATTGGAAGAATTATAATCAGGCATGTTAAATCTACTCCTTGTAATAGTTTTCTACCTTCTTTCAGTATCTTGAAATGAATATTCTTTCCTCTTGAATGGCACCTAGACAAAATGTTTTCGTGGTTGTTTATATCGCTGCCTGATTGTGTTGGTTGTTCCTTTAAATCTCGATCCAATTTCACTGGTTTTGCTTGGAATGTTCTTTTCCTCTCTTATAGCTTACTCTATTTCATATTTGTCTAAATGGGCTACTGCAATATTGAGTGATGCAGTCTAGTTCGTAGGGAAGGAAACATTATTGAGTTTTGTTTTCTTATATGACTCTCTTTTAAAATAATTCTGTGATGGTATTTATAATTGAAGGTTACTAAATGGAAGGTTAAGCCTACATATCTCTTTTTGGTTGAATAAATACGTATTTCCTGTTTAGGGCTCTCCTGTTTTGCTAAAAGGTACATTAATAGTGACATTGTGTTCTAAAACTTGTTTAATCCTGTGGGCATTCCTTACTTTTTGTTTAATTAGAAAATGGCATTAGGGTTTTGCTTTAGAACTGTACATGGTTGACTTTTGTACCCAGTTCTAGAGGATGAATAACCTGACATCTATTTTGGCCTCTACGTGTTGAGAGAATTACTATACCTACTTCCTGGTTCAAACTCTTGTTTGATTAAAGTAAGGGGGAAACATTGTAAGTTTTATTGAATGAAATCTCTACAATTTTTATTATGGGTCGCGAGCAAGCTATTAATCGCTGGATTGAAACAAAAGTTGTAGGTGAATCCATGGTATTGGACTCGTGAACTCATTTTCCTGTTAGATGACAGTTGATTACAGTGATAATATAATAGGTGGTTATTATATTCATCTGTTTGATATTTGCTAGACATTTCCTTGATAAGCCCACATGGATCGGGTAAAATTTCCATCTTCTATACCATTGGCAAGGAGCTCATAGAACTTCTAGGCCTGACTGCACTGCGTAACCTTCCTGATGGATATGTGTGTTGGTTCTTATTTTTGTGCTTGCACTCGTGGTAAGGTCTTTTGAGTCTGGGGCATCACTGGTGTATTACCCACCGTGTATCGAATCCCTTTGTTTTCGAACTCGAATATCTTATACTTCAAACTTGGTTACTAAAAGTCCCATTTTGTGGCCTTGTTAAGGAAATCAATTATTTTATTTTTTTTTTTATTTTTAAAATACTTTTTGGCATTGTCGGAAATATATAAAAATTATTAATGAATTTTGGGTTTAGCCTTCCCTTATATTATGTAGAGAAGTTGATGATTAGGATAAGGTTTGTTGGTAGAATAATGGCCCTTTTTGTGTCTCATTTGTATGCTTTTGGAAGAGTGGATTTGTTTTGTTAACTAGTACTACGTTTAAGAAATCCTATAAGAAGGTAGTGGTAAAAATCCTTGGTTAAAACTGAAACTATAGTTGTTTTTCTTTTAAGGGCGTCGAACCCATATTACTATGAAGCCTCCCCCTGGGAGATTTGGATAACGTCGTTTTGTTTCGCGCCTACGATCATAATTAGTATGTTTTGTCTTCTCTTGGACCTCTTTAGATGGATGGATTGAGTATTGGATTCCAATCACGTAATCCATAGGATTACATGAAGGAAATATCAAACACTCTTGACTTTCTTGTTCCTAACCCATAAGGTCTTGCCTTGATTTATGTAATTTTGTTCTTAACTGCTATTTTGACTTTCTCCTTGTTGGATGGTTTAGATTTCTCTCTCATGTGATTAATCTTGGAGTTGTGAGTTGTGTTTTAATCCGTTTCTGAATTTAGAACATTCATTTCTTGATATTTTTAAATGTTAGCTTACTGTTGCAATGTGTAGCCTTAACATGCTCAGTTCTCACGAACTGATTCTAGCTAGTAATTGTGCAGATGGATTATGCGAGTAGATTAAAGGAAAGAGTTGTAAGGGTTTCATCAGGGCAATTTATGAAGTTCCTTGTAAAAATGTCCAATGTGAGGTAAATTTTGCAATAGTGCTTGCAAAAGAGTTTAGAAGACCTCTTGCCTTGGGATATTCTGAAATTTCGTGATGATGTTGTTTTGACCTTCTGTAGGTAAACTGTTAACTTACCTTTGTGAGAAATGGTATTCAATATTTACATTGATACGAGTATTGTAAAACTTTGATCTTGAGAATAAATTGTCAAGTTAAATCTTTCTAAGACTGAGTGACAATATATTATAAGTAAAGTTAAATGGGTCGGTTAACCCTTAAAGAAGCTAAACAAAAATAATAATTTTATATTCAACAAATAAATGTAGAGGTGATCTATTTGAAACCAAATAATTCCATGAGTGATCAAAATGAAAACCATCCTTTGTGAAGTAAATTTTTATAACTTGATATCCCTAGCTACACTAGCGAACATTATCCTTTTTATGGCGAATTCTTAGAATGATCATAAGATGAAACAAATTGTTAGTTGATATAAGATAATAAGATTTCATAAGTAGGAGGAATCGGTTTTGAAACCATGCAATCTGTCTCTCAACCATTTGAAAGGTAAATTGTTTTCTTTTGTAAAATCATCCAGTGAAGCCTAAGTAAAATATTTAATAATTTTTGATAAATCCTCAAGCTTCAATAAAAAACGAGTTAATAACTAATGAGGTCATAAAGATGAATTCAACTTGACCTTCTTCCTCTAACCAGTTTTTTTTTTTAGGTGCTTGGTAATCTTTCTCTTGAGCCTCCTTGAAAAACGTAAGCTAAGAATTGCAAGATGTCTTTTTAAATATAAATAACCCTCGAGAATATCTCATTGTGGTTGGCACTAACTGTAAGTGTGTTCTGTGGTTGGACTTCTATGTTTTCTTGTCAAAAAAAAAGTGTTTTATCCTTTTGGGTGTGATCGTTTCCGTGCTGACCTTGTGGTCATCCCCGTAACAAGTGGTTCTTAGAGTTGGTTGTAACTTTGTGACGACATGTTGTGTCATGTTATGTGTCAAAGCAAGTCAAAAAAAAAAAATCCTGTCTTTTACTGTGTTGTTCGTGTGTGAAATTTTTGGGTCGTTACACCTCGTGTAATAAGACTGTACTAAAATTTGCACTGAAAGGTCCATTTAATTACAAAGCAGACTGTGCTTCTGTATTTTTCTATTATGAAACAGATCCACCTCTATGAGATTCTCTTCCACAGATTACATGACAGGAAGATCTCAATAGAGGACCCTTGGTATTAAATTTCTTCTGGCCCCCTCACAACACTCTCTCACTGTCCCTAAATCAATTTAGATAAAAATATCTTGGAGGTGAATCCCGAATTTAAGGATGCATTCAATACTGAGCAGATAACAACTTAGTTGGACAACCTGCTTGTTGGAAGCACCCCAAGGGCTTCTCCTTTGCTGCGACTGCTGCAGCCTGGCTATCTTCCTGTGCAGGCGGCGGCCATGGATTCTAACTAGAGCACACCTCGCAGCACCCGATGACATTGGAGGTAATCCGCCTGCACTTGCCTGTAGCTTCCTCTCTTAACACCATTTTGACCCGCGTGGCCATGGCTGGATAACCCAAACTGTTCCACGCGCCTGTAGCTTCTTCTGCACCCTCCCTTTCAGCTCGCGCAGCCAAGGGCCGACCAAAAAAGTTTTCACGCCTGCTTCACTGGTTTGTAGCTTCATCTACAACCACCACATTGAATTCATGCAGCCAGGACAGAACTAAACAGCAGGCCGCGACTGTGTAAAGCATACGATTTGCAAAATCTAAGTGGAATAAATGGCGATATGCGGCCAGTTTGGGGCAGCCCGCACGCAAGGGGATGGAGTTAAATGATATGGCAGGTGTTTTTTGAGCCACCCACCCCAACCATGATTTCCAACCTAATTTTGAATGTTTCTCCACGTAGTGGCTTCAATGGTGGTGAGTGGTAACAAGTCTACCAAATTTAAATGCCACGTGATTCGTGGCATGGCCATGAAATAATGCTTTTGGCCCCTGTGAATGCTTAAGCGGTGGTGGTGAGTTAATGTAGGAGCGTATATGGCTGGCTCGACCGTGGCAATAACCCATTCGTTGAGTTGGCTTGGCTTACTCGCCCTTCCATGTGGATAGATGCATAACCCAAACATAGATAGTTGTTCAATCCTCCAATATATTGCAAATCCTGAATATGGAGTTGAAAGGATAGCTCACCCAAGTACGTGGAGAGTTAAACCCGAACTCACCGAGCTATGTGAAAACAACTCAAAGCATGGTTTCGTTTTTTAAATTACTTGAAGCGAAATATGGTTAAGTTAATAAAATGTCTTTTGGTATATAAACATATAAACTTGGTGGTATATTTATCTCATTTTGAGATTTTAAATATATATATATAGTATTTATGTAATCAAACTAAAGATTAAAATATAATACCTCAAATGTAAAATATAAAACTATTGATGTTCGTCAAGTGCAGGTACAAATACGTTACCTAAAAAAAAAATTAGTCGTATTGTTTTGGGTTATATGTTCGTGGAAGCAAGTTCTTCGTCATCGTCATAGTTTTCACGGCGTCACACAATACCCTAAGCTTTTGCAGGAGATCCCAAGCGATGTGTAGATCTTCTGCGCAGAGAGGGGAGACGAAGATGATAGGAAGATTTCGTAAATGCGGGAGGTAAGGGGAAGAAAAAGGACTAAAATGATTACTAATAGGACGTGTGAAGGTGGCAACATCCTCTGCCTTAGGATGGCGTGCTCAATGTGTCAGCTCATGATATAAATCGGGTCACTTTCCCGGCAGAGAATTTCGGTGGCGACATTTTACTCTAGGTGATATGTTACCACACTGATAGGTGATGGTTTGGAAAATTTTGTTTTATATACATGGTGTATGTGCACGAGAACCATTTGATATACATGGGGTCATGTGATCCTGTTGCGAGGATAGCCTCATACTCCCCACAAATGAGTAGAAATGAACAGTTGTGAAGGGTGATCCAAGTTGATCTCTCTCCGACTAAAATTTGGGGTTTTCTGCACATGTAGATGGGAGTGCCCTCTCAGACAGTTTGATTGAATGATAATTTTGTAATAGTTTTCAATACTAGTAATTGGACATGAGTTGCAATCAATGTCGGTGAGGTTAGATTGTAAGATTATTGTGGAGGGAATTGAGTGTGACAAAGTATTTGATATTTAATTTTGCATTCATGTTGTTTCACCAAATTAATTAATTCAAAACATTGTTAGCAAAAAGCATTGCTTTAGCAAATAGATATGCAAGACAACTCACACTATTTCACCAAATATATTAATTGTGAATACTCTTACAACTATAAATATCCAAAATCTAACAAACAACAAATATACAAAATCCGACAACCTGTAAAACATTGGATCCAATGGAATTTGACACTTTCCAGCATGAGCATCTTCAAAGGAGAATGCCTACCAGTGAAATTATAATTAATCTTCAATGATTTGGTAGCTTGTGGAATACTAAATTTTTTTTCTATAAAAATAAATAGAGTACAGTTTCATCAAAAATTGTCAACACCCCCTCCCGACAACCTTTGCAACAACAAGTACAGCTGTCATAGCCCGAATTTTTAGCCCTCAAGCACACATTTTCTCCGCATTTTCACTCATGTTCGAGGGCCTTGAGGCAATATCTCTATTAAAATGTTACCTTACAATTACTTGTTATAAAAGTGACCATTTATTACGTTGAAGGTGTCTTTACAATGGGGTCGAGCCCTCCTCTCTCTGACACGGACAAGATGTGGGTGACTAGGATATTAGTGTACATCGTCAACATAATCATATTTTAATTTGAACGGATAGATATTCTACCTGTCCATGAGGTCTACAAGGATGGCATCTTCTCAGTGCATCGCTGGCTACACTGTCAGACTCCCACGGGGAATGGTGCTACAAAGGTTACAATGTCCTCCCTTGTTTATGCAATTCGGACTACCGACTGAACCAGTCACTAATGATGGAAGCCAATAGTTTTTTTTGTTTGTTTAGATTCCATCTACTAATTACAATCGTGTTTTTTTCCTCAGCATTCGATTGAAGTTTTTTTTTAATCTATGGTATATGGTGGTGAATTGGTTATGTATTTCTAGTTGTAGATTTAGGTACCCATTTGGCTGGACTACAGACCCAATTTGGTAGTTTTCCACTTGGAGGTTATTTCAAATTTGGGCCCAGTAATTATCCATGATATATAACTCTAACTCTACCCGTAGCCTTAGGATTTCCACCAAAAATCTCATATTAATGAGATATAAAATATAATAATAGCCTATGAAATAGGATTTAGCCCCAAATATTTAGGGATTAATATTAATCCTAACATATAATTCTATCATTGATTACTCATTTTCCATGTGGGCTCCTCCATAAATGTTTGATGGCTTGTGTGGCATAAGCATTAATCCCACATCCGTAGGAATTAGCTACATCTTTTAATTGATATAAACTATAGGTATATCTTTAGTTCTCATTCTCTACTTAAAATTATGCTTTAAATATCAAAATAATAAATAGTTATTTTAAATTCAATTAAACATTTCATAAAATCTTATTTATTTAATTTAATTGAATGAATTATTTTATTTCTTATGGGAGATAGAAATTTCACAACTCTCCCCATTCGATATATAAATAAATTTATTTCCAAGAAAACAATTATAATTAACATCCATTTATTACGTCGAAGGCATTGTTTGTAGTGGGAAAGCCCCAAGGGCTTCTAATAAGGAACCGATGAAAACAACGGTTTTAGCTTTAGTCGTCCATGGATGTCCGATGAGTGTTTTAAATCATGTTCAGTGACATGGATGTCGATGAAAGTTTTAAACTGTTAATCTCCTCCATGCGCATTGCAGGTGTCTAGGCAACACCAGTTATTCGATCGAGCTCATATGACTCGTGATCTCCCCATTGTAAATGTCGGTTCACTGGCTCAGAGCTAAGATTGCTTGACTGGATTATCTGGTTGCTGGCTATATTCCTCTTAGGGAATCTTTCAGTTTTCGATCAACCACCGGGTAGGTCAGGTTTATATAAATATTTGTTTTTTTTACGTCAAAAGGTGTTGTTGTAGTTAGACACCCCATTCTCTCTCTGAAATGCCCAATTAAATACGTAGACGTGGTTATCATCTATACAGGGGCTTCAATGAAATAAATCCTCACCGTCCACGTGAGTAGTCAAGGAGGTGGCAGTGAAGTCTTTGTCCTTTGTGAGCGAATAAAATGACGATTGAGTCGACAACCACCAATCACGATCGATTGTTTCACTGTTAGATAACAAAATTTTGTGAAACTCCTTCTCCAGACGGATGATGGACATCTTCATAAGACATTGTATGTGGATCAACTTAATGGAGTTGTTGTCATCATCAAATAAATGTTCCATGAGTTGATGGACCCTGTGGATTATGTCATAAGACACTGCACATGGATCAACTTCACGGAGTTGTTGTCATCATCAAATAAATGTTTTATGATTCGATGGACCTTGTTGATTGTGTCCATGTACATTCGAGCTTCTTCATGACTGCTCTGGAAGAGCAAGCTTCGTGTGGCATTTGTGTACCATTTGTAAATAAATCTCTTTGTTATAAAAGCATCCTCATAATTATCCCTTCCTAATCGATTGTCAAAGTTGAGGAGAATTCATAGCTTACTTTTGGACATGTTGACCGAGGTGGCCAAGGATTTCACAATATGGTGTGTAGTGGCCATAACTCAATCTTCACCCCCTTCTTCAACATCTTACTCAAATCCTTGATGAGAAGGCTCCTAATGGAAACATGAGGATCCCTCATAATATAGAGGAAATTTAACATGCATGAAAAGATATTCATTAATATAAAGAAGATAATGGAATTTGTCTATAACAAAAATTCATCTTGGCCTTATCTGTGGTGAGACCTCATTGGATGTTACCACCTCTGATTTCATCCTCCGTGTGACCATTATTTTGGAAAATCAACGTAAGACGTGCAAATATGGATGATTTCTTTAGGGGAATTGGCGTTCTTAGTTGATTTCCATACTTTTTGTCAGCGCCAAAAACTCATCTTTTTTCTCAACAAATAAATCAAGGCTTGGGGTACTTATTTAGTTTTCTATTTTTGGATTAAAACATAGGAAGGAAGGAAGAGATCATTGCATTTAACCATTTTTTGTATTGTGGTATTTGAAATCACAATTTCAAGCAGTTGCTCTTACTTTTAAATTTAGTATAAACTTTTATGAAAATCTAGAGCTAACCGATTCCTCACAACGTAGATCGTTTAATTTAATTTTAATTACGCTGAAAGGCATGTTTACAGCTACAAAGCCCGAGGGATATGACAATAACTTCTAATCATCGCTATCCACTTCCTTGTCTGTATCGACTTTCACGTACATATCAAATCCCTCAGCGTCCACGTCCTCATTTGAATCAATGTCTACATTTGTATCATGTTTTTTTGTTTGACTTTTAACATCTAACAATCATTGTTTGATAGGTGTATAAATTGACATATTTAATACACTTTCAAATGTTGGCTAGAAAGTGACATGTTTATTTTTAATGTATTATGAGGGAAGGAAAAAGTGACAATAGTATCCCTGTCATCATTTCCTACTCCTGTACATACATTGATATTTATTTTCAAGTAACTTAGTTTTTATTCCTAATATCACATTTTTACTAAACAAAATATTGCATTTCTATCTTTAAAAAATCGTCATAATCAATATTGTTCGTATGGAATCAAATTATGGGCCCTAAACTATAATATTCTTAGATCAGTATCTCATAATCAAAATATTGTTGTGTTAGTCTCGAATCAATGGAAAAGTGATTTGTTAAATATTAGTAAGTGTCACATAGTTGGTTTATTCCCAGTGAAGACATTATACCCCTCAAATATGTTTAATTATATATAATTGAACGTTATATCATTAGGTTAAACATACTTATTATTTTTAGGATTGTTCATAGATAAGATTTGTTCATACAAATTTATTTTATTTTATTATTTCATAAATTTGTAAATTTAAAATGGATTACAAAAATAATTTTTATAAAATATTTTTTTATAATATTGATGTATTTGTCAAGGATGAAGGCTTCGTTGTGCTCATCAAATCAACTAAAGACAACCCAAGAGTTTACGAAATAATTTTCTTAATTTTACAATAGTCGATATTTATCTCGTTTCCACCCAGCTATAAATTGGTCCAAGTGTTTATTAGATTTCAATTCCTTTTTCATGTGGGAAAAACTAATATGTTTTTTTTAATATTCGAAAATGAATATTTATGCCACAAGGCATTTTTTTTTACATTGAGAAGCTTGCCCCCCCCTGTTGGCTTTTCAAGAAATTTGTGACATTTTCGATAAAATTTTTTGTTTTTTCCATGAATTTTTTATTCCTCCCATTAAATTATCCATATTATATGAATGGGATGATTAGCTTCCTCAAAATGATTCCACTAAATATTAACCTCTCCCAATTACTTCTCATCCCTTTAACCCCCTCTTTTGCACACTGCTTCCTCCTTTTATAGTTTGGTCCCTCGAAATCAACCTCATCTTAAAGTGCCCCTTCGACATTCACACTGCACATTTCAAATGCGATTGCTAGTGGATACTACGGCGTCCTTACATTTCCATCGACGGTCAAATCTTATCCACAATTGTCGACTTCGTCGCAAAAGCAATCATGCATTACCTATGCCTGTCAAACAATTTTTTAAGTGACGGTAAATTTAAAATCTTGCCCTTCAAAAATACAAAATAGTGTTATTTTTATGATGTTAATAAAATATATAAAATATTATTTTATATATATTTAACTATTTCAAATATATTTTTGTATAATGTACTTATAAATCTATATGAAAAATGACGGCCACCCTTAAAATTTGCAATACTGTGACGGTTTTTTTTCCAAATATTTGCAAGTATTTTACGGCTAAAATCATGAAAAAACGTCTAAACGGCCGTCAAATTTAACCCCTTCTCTCCTATACATTTTCCACATTTTTTTTAACGCCCAAGTACTCTCCTTTCCTTTTTCCTCCTCGTTTCCAGGAAGGAATCTACGTATCTACGGCTTTCATTATTTACCTGCAAAGTCCAATGTCAGTGTGGGCTTTATTAATGTATTCACCTCCGGAGGTGGATGGACATTCGAGATTTCATCTGTGCAGTGGATCGCCACTCGGCATGGAGAAGAGTTTTTCTGTCTGAGTACACTGTAATACCCTTCTCTAAGAGATATGGCACCCATCGTCTGGCAAGAAATGGGCAGTTGCATTGTTGAGGGTGGTGGTGCTTCCGCTTAGTGTTAATACTCTTCTAAGAGATATGGCACCCATCGTCTGATGGGCAGTTGCATTGTGAGGGTGGCTTCCGCTTAGTGTTAATACCCTTCTCTGCCCTGTCCTTTCTATGATTGGTTTTCTGCACACGCATTTGAAAGAAGATTGGGTAGCAGAGCAGGTATTTCATATTTTTTCCTTCCTCTGCTGCTTTTAGGATTTCAGATTTTTGTTTGTGAAAACGTTGGCAGTGAGAATTCATATATGTCCTGCAAACTGTCGATCCCTTCTCATTTGGTTGAATTTTGCCTCTTAGTGCAAACCCGTCATGAAATATTTTAGAAATATGCGCTGCCCTGCTTTGTGTTCTGATTCCTCTATTTTTCACTTGTATAAACTTCTTTGCTGGGTAATTTCACCATACTGCAATTACCCTGTTGTTATGTGAGTCGGATCCGCAGGTATATGTTTGTTTGTATGTTTTTGCGTCTTTTAAATAGCATATATTTGTGATTAGCTCTGTAAATGGATATATCTTAGATGTGTTATGTGAATAAGGGGATATATGTATTTTTTATTTTATTTTATTTTATTTTTTTCAAGCTGTGCTATATCCCAGAAAGCCGTTCCAGTGTTTAAAGTCTCTTCTTCATTGTTCTACTGTGAGCTTGGCAGGTTCTGCTGTGTTAGGGACATATTCTGCACCCGAAAAATAATGTTGTAATAATTGAGGGGCTGTTTACAAGTCCTCTCTAAAACAAGCGTAACTCATATTTTGGCATTATTTATACCGATTGTATATCCAATCATCTTCAATAATTCTTCTCCTTAAATCTCACTTGACAGGAGACGCAGTCCAGCCCAGATCCCTCCATGGACCAACCTATTTTTATATTCTGGCATGTTGAATACCAGAGGAGGGAGATTTGTGTTTTCATAGTCTCCATGTACAATAAAATTGCAGCTATCTGATTCTATGAGTAGAAACTGTGATGTTTATAAAATTAGAAGAGTACTTTGCTGTTGTTTTCTTCATTGTAATAATAAGAAGCGCCCCTGATTTCTTAAAGTTAAATGACTTTTGTTTTTGCCAGAATTTTATACTTTTATTGTTTTTTCATGTATGATTATTGTTTAATCATGAGTGTTTAATATTCACATATTTCTCGTTGGCCCTTGTTCTTTGTTTATTTATTTTATCATTCATGAAAGAATATCCTTTTAAGTAGATGTTGATTTGAATCTCACTATTAGCGCTTATTTCAATTTTTGAGTCCCTCTATCCGGTTTTGTAATTTGGTCGAAACCTGTTAACCGTTTTTCCTTTTTCTTCTCCCAAATCATTGGTGACTCCGTGTGTCTAACATGACACTTGTTTTCTTGCATGTAGTAGACTTACTATACCCATTTAATTGAGTGACATTTTTTAATGCCTTAATACATACGGAAGGCATAGAGAGGGTCACTTGAAGGATGGTTGACACATTCTACAATTATTGTAGACCTGTATTTCCAAGAAAAAAATGTTTCTGAGCTTTGAAATAGGGTGTGTACACCCATTTAACTAATGGTGGACATTCTTAGAAGTGGGGGAAAAGCTATATTTTAAATCCTTCCATTTCAATTTTTCAGGCAACTGTTGTTGTTTATGCTGTGGATTCTATGTCTATATTGATGCTGATTGTTGGTGAACATGTTAATTATCTCCCTCTTTACGACTTTGTTTATGGATTTCGAATCAATAATACAGACTTTTTGTCTTTTTGTCCCCAATTTTTCATTTAAAAAGAGCAACTTTTCCTATTTAAACTTTACTGTTGAATATCAACTTTGTACTTGGAAGGTCATTGTGTTATCTCTTTAACTTCATAGTTTTGTGACATGTATCAATGCTTCTAGTTTCATTCTTTGATGCTTACGCTATGAAATAAATCCCGTGCCTCTCTGTTGCTTATTTATTGATGTCTAACAAATTAAAAAAAAAAGGATGTATCTAACACTCGTTTTGTATAGGTGTTTCTTCCTTCTCAATTGCAAGTTCTTAAAATTGATTGAATTTCAATAAAATAATTGTTGCCAACTTCACATAAATCCTTACCGTACAGAAAAAAAACTTACTTCACTTTGAATCCTATACCCCCAACTGGATGTTATTGGCATCCTCTAACACTATAGCAGGCTTCCAATGTGAATTCAAATAGGTATATGTATGTTGATTTTTTGGAGTACACTTTCCATCTTTGAGGGTTTCCAATGTTATAAACAGTCATTGAGGAATTATGATTTGCAGATTTTTTGCTTCTTCTTCACACCTCTTTCCTTTTGTGAAGACACTCCTCCAAAATATAAATAAATACTTTATAAAATTGATTTTAAAAATATACATTTTTTTTGTCCTAGCTTGTACTTCTCTATAAACTGATTATATTTCCAACATATTTGATTTACTTTGCTACTCTTTGTGAACACAATCCTCCAATATAAAACAAATTGGACTTTATTTGGATATTAAAAAGTACACTTTTAGTCCCATGTATTGGCTATAAATTGTTTGCAGTGCACTTTCTCATTTATACTTTTCATCGATTTTCAGGCATTTGAGAGGATTCATGGAGTCGTCGCCGTCATCTCACCGCCAAAATGTGGAGCGTAATACCATGAGTGGAGTGGCATCTTCTTCCTCATCTCAACACCAAACCGCGGAACTTGATCCTCTCGGTGGAAGTGAGGCTGCTGTATCTCCAAGATTATACGATGTATTCATCAATCACAGGGGACCGGATGTCAAATACACACTTGCTGATCTACTCTACCACAATCTTAAGAATACGGAATGCCGGGTTTTTCATGACTGCAGAGAAAAAGAATTGGGAGATTACTTTCCATCTACCATAAGCAATACTATTCAATCTGCTTGTGTTCAAATAGCAATATTCTCACCCACATATGCCGAGTCCCCTTGGTGTTTAGCTGAGCTCGCTCTAATGTTGAAGACTAATGCTTTGTTTATTCCAGTGTTTTATCGCGTGCGCCCTTCTGACGTCCGCCGCTGTCGAAAGGGCATTTATGCCGCTGCATTCCATCACTATGAAAGGAAGAAAAGATACCTCGACAAAATTAAGGATTGGGAAACAGCCCTTCAGAAGGCTTCGTTTCTCACTGGCCACGAATGTGGCGACGATGAGTAAGAATACCACCTATTTTTCCATTGTGTGTGTCAAATAGATAAGCTTTCTGAGCAAATTCCTGTTTTTCATTGCAAATTTTCAGTGACGTCTGGAAGCTGGTTCACGACATAAAGTCTGCTGTGCTGCGAGAGGTACAACTGAGAAAGCCTTTATATGTTGCCAAATATCCAGTCGGACTCGATGAAATTGTGGCTGATTTTGATGCGCACTGCTTGCAAAAGGGAGAGGAGGAAGCTAAGATAATTGGAATTTTTGGAACGAGAGGTTCGGGGAAGACAACTCTTGCTTCAGAGTTGTTCGACCGCAAGCGTTCATTGTACCAAGGGGCATGTTTCCTATCTAATGTGAGAGAAGGTAAATTGACTTCTTTGCAAAGTAAGGTTCTCAAATATCTTTTCCATGAAGATCATCATAAATTTCAGAATATAAATGAAGGAACTGGTTATCTTAAGTCTTTTCTGGAAAGGAGCAAATTGAGCTTATTTATTGTCCTAGATGATATCGATCACATCAATCAATTTGATGCTCTAGTGTCAAAAGAAAACCTGAATTCTAAAAGTCTAGTACTTGTTACAACCCATGATGAGAGGTTGCTAATACAGGCAGGCATAAGTCTTCGTTATAGGATGAAGGAAATGAGTTTAGATTATAGCAGAAGTCTATTCTGTTGGCATGCCTTCCGCCAACCCTGTCCAGAGAGGGGATATGAAGATTTGGTTGAGAGCTTTGTCTCCGAATGTGGAGGTTTACCTCTGTCTCTTCAAGTGATTAGTGGGAATCTCTTTAGTATTGATCAGCAGAAGGGTTATTGGGAGTTATCACTCAAGAAAGTCCGAAAGACTCTGCCGATGGATATAAAACAAAGGATTAAAATAAGCTTTGATGCGCTGGATAATGATCAAAAGCAAATTTTCATGGACATTGCATGCTTTTTTGTTGGTATGGGCAAGTTCAAGTGTATGGCAGTGAGAATATGGGAAGCTTCTGGATGGAACGGTGAGGAGGGACTTCAGACCCTGGTGGATAAGTGCCTTGTTGAAATGGAACCAGTTTTTATTTTAGATCACAACATAGAGGAGCTGTATTTTAGAATGCATGAACACATCCGCGATTTCGGAAGAGAAATGGCAGATGAAATGGCAGATGGAATCAAACATCCTCGTCGCCTCTGGCGTCCTCGCCATTCACTGGTACGAGGCTTCTCTCTTAAATAAAACCTACTTTTGGTGATATTCAAGGATTTATCCTTTTCCTGAATTTTGGAAAAAAAGCAAATTACGCTCTGTTTGAAATGCAGGAATCTGTCGACCTCAGAAATAGACTCACGAGAACCACAGAATCTGTTAGAACCACAGAATCTGTTAGGTGTCTCTATTCCTTTTTTGATGACTCCAATGGCGCTCAAATTACATATTTTATAGGAAATCGAAATTCAGATCTCCGGCAAGCAGGAACATCAACACTTTTGCTGTGGATGTCGATTGAACTGAGCGAGCAAAAACAGAGAGCAAGCGAGTCATTTATTCCTCTGGAGGACGTAAGCAACACAGCAATTCCTTCATGGATTCCTCTCCAAAATTTGCAAGCTCTAGAAATAATCAATGGAAACACAGCGAGATTGTGGCACACAGATGTACAGGTAAAGCCTTCTGTTTTTATGGGAGTCTGGGTCAAACATAAAATTTGGCAATAAATTATATATTTTGACAAGACCATCCTTATAAAAAAAACTATGTCTAAAAATGTCAGGGTCCTGTCCAGTTGAAAGAGCTGCAACTGATTGATACGGTATCATTTGGAGAGTTTCGGAACTCATGTAGTGTATTTAGGGGTCTGCAAAATCTAGTTCTAACAGGAAATGGGGGATCTGATGGAATGCTAATTGAAGGGAGTACCCTATCCCAAGTCCTGAAATTACTTATAAATCTAAAAAGGTTGATTTTCAGGCATTTCAGATTAAGTGGTGAACTGGATTTGAGCAACAATGCAGATGGTTTTGAGGCTATCATGAGCGCCCGCATGTATAGGCTTGAAATCATAGATATTCAGTTTGTAAAAGACGTACAAAAGATCTGTATCAGCGGGCAGCATTGTCCCAGTCTCAAGTCCCTCCGCCTCCACTTCCTGGCAGATCTGATAGAAGTGAATTTAACAAGGATAACAGCACTCTCTTCTCTTGAGGTGGACAGTTGTAGTGTTTTGACAGATTTATTAGGGATTGCTGATTCGAGAAACCTGGTGAATCTCAGCATAGGTAACTGTTGGGCTATAAAAGAATTGCCTTCTCTTGCTCCTCTACATGATCTGGAGAGGATTACAATTGATGGATGTCCAAATGGGCAAGATATAAGCGGCATTGTTTATTTGCAGAAATTGTCAGAAGGCTTTGGAAGAGTCTTGGATTGCTATGCTATACTCTGGGCTTGCATTCTCAGATTAGTGGTATGAAGTATTGGAAAGTCTACAATTATGTTTGTAGACAAATATTGTCGATTTGAGTTTTTTTTTTTTTAAATTTAAATCTGATAAAATCGAGGCCAAGCTATAATTTTATGATTAGTATGTTACGTTGAATATATTTGCTAACAGACTCAATCTCACTCTTTTTTTAATCAATTCAGAGATTGCCGTCCGCGTTTACGGCTGTAATTGCGAGAGCAGCAACTACTTTGAAGGCACTAGATTACTTCGGTGGCGCCCATGCATTCGGCGAAATTCACATAAATGACAATGGTGAGGGTGAGTTTATACCAATAGAGTCATCCCGGTGTGAGGAAAGCGTAATGATTGTGTGTGTGTTACGATACAAATCACTCGTCCACGTCAAATTATTCAAATTCATAGTCCTCCGAATAACATGATAGAGAGCACTCTACCGCAAGGAGAATGGATGGTTACTACAGTTGAAAGCAAGCTACAGAATATTTTCTTCTCCGGGTCCGAAAAATACATTAAAGTCCCCCGAACGCCATACGAGGGCTCTGTAGCGGCGGTGAATAAAGCCGATGTCAGAAGTTTTTTGATGTGGTTAGATCAAAATATATAATATTTTTTAGTTTTTTGATGTGGTTACAACAGCTGGCACCAGCGGGATATTAAATATGTTTAGAGGGGATCCACTCCAGAAACGGATGAATTTTTTTATAAAATTGAATCTCCAAAATTCACTTTTACATGTTGTTGGGGGTGCTCGGATTTGAAGGCTTTTTTAATTGTTTAGTTTAGCTTATTCTTTTTTTTGGGGGTCTATTTGACATTTGTACATGTAGACTCTTCTTGTGGTCGGATCTTTGGTTATTAATTTGTATATTTTCCCTCTTTTTTTTGGTTTAATTATATTCTTCAAAAAAAAAAAAATTATGGAGTTTACAGACGGGACCTTTTACTCCCCAAAGGATTCACTATTTTAACACCACACACAAAAAAAAAACCTTTGTTAAAATAGTGCATTCTTTGGGGAGGATAATCTACGCTGTTTATAGAAGCATCTATATGGAAGGTTCCAAAATTCAAGGATAATTTTAAGAATGCCTCAAAAAAATTATAATATTGTGGCCAGTCCTAAATGACTTATATATTTTTATGGATTAATCTTTCCAACAAAATACCAGGTAAATTGATTGGTAATTCCAATGATTTTTGAAGAAACACATAATTTTCTAGTGAATTAAAAGTAAGATTCGATGCAAGATGTGATTTGTTGATGGTGAATCTTTTGGCTGACAGGCCTTTAAAATTTAAAATTCTTGCAAATGTCTATTCTATTGTCTCAGTTTTCATGCCTTACATATTTTTAATTTACTTTTGTTTCTTCTCACAAATATAGATAACACCTAACAAAGTTATAGAAACATGAAACTACTATTAACATATGTTACAAAGAATGATGATCTTTTACGTGGCAAGGTCACTCAAAAACTTAGTACATACAAATAAATACACATGTATATATAAAATTCATACAAACATTCCCGAAACTAAAAGGAAGTGAAATGTGTCCCATTTATGGAAGTGAGCTAGCATTGAGTGACAACTCTATTGTTTTAGTTTTCATGCCTTATATGTTTTAAAGTTTCTTTTGTTTCTTCTCACACATATAGATAACACATAGAAAGTCATAGATACATGAACTATTTTTAACATATGTTATAGAGAGTGATGATATTGTATGTGGCAAGGTTTGTAATGTCTCCTTTTCCGAGTAGGTGGCCTACGAGGTCTTTTATTCGTCTTAGCCTTGGTCATGCTCAGTGGGTTAGTGATGTTGATGGTTATTGGGTATGGTTTGTGTTGATGCGAAATCACAGCACCCCTGGGACTCTGCAACGCGATGGGTTGAAGATTCTCAGTGTGATTGCATAACATGGAGCTTTTCCCAAGTGTGGGACCTTGCGAAATCGGAAAAGCTCTCCGGATGAAGGCCGGCTCCTATTCCTCTGTTCAGATGCACCAATGAAAATGCAGAGGTTTACCCAAAAAAACCTAATCTAACTACCAAGGAGACAGGGAGAGAAAATGCATAAAAATAAACCTAAGCTAAGGAGGTGATGCACCGAGGAATGAAGAACACCTGTCTTGCCAATAAACACAGACCATAAAAATGCAATGCAAGATCATGCACAGATAAACAGATTCACAGTGAAAGATCAAGGAGGATGCAAATGAAACACATGAGAGGGTTGAGAATCATCCACAGACATGCATTAATTTGCTCCAAAGATTGATACAACACACTGCAAAATGCCAAAGAGGCAAAGGTGCATTACAGTTTCAAATGGGAGGTTTTAACTCCACAACTTCACCTGCCAAAGAGAAGAAGGGAGGGGCAAAACAAGAAATGTCCAACCTTTAGAAAGAAGCCCCTCCTTACAATTTATAGGAAGAATGAGAGAGAGAAGAGAGAGGAAGTCCAAATCTACCCCAACCACCTCAGGTTGTATTTAATTCATCTCATTATGGTGGTAGGTGAGAACCCATAGCGAACCCCAAAAGTGGCGAACTGTATTTTTCATTTTTAAGAATTTGTTCTCACCCAATTAAAGATATCCAGTCGTAGTTGGATAGAGGACCTCGTAGGCTTTTCGAAAAGTCCAACCTTGTGTGAATCGGAGCTCCCAGTCAAAAGTTATGGCCATCTGAATATCTGGGTCAGGGTCTACTTCCTGTCAGCACTCAGAATGTTGCGCCTCCTGAAGGTGCGCCATAGGCGCATCCGTGTGTGTGTTGACATCCTCTTCCATGCGCCAAGGGCACATCCTTTTCCTTGTCGACACTCAAATGTGTTTGTGCGAAAACCCATTTCTGTGCGCCAAGGGCGCACTTCATTTGCCTATGTCGACACTCATGCGCCATTTCTGTGCGCCAAAGGCGCAAATATGTTCTATGTCGACACTCTGTGTCACGTGCGCCACTTTACCTGTGCGCCATGGGCGCATGCATTTCCCGTGTCGACATTCTCTTGTTATGCGCCATTTCCTGTGCGCCATGGGCGCAACCATTCTCTCTATGTCGACACTCATGTGTCATGCGCACCACTTCCGTGCGCCATGGGCGTATCTTTTCTCTATGTCGACACTGCGCCATTTCTGTGCGCCGTAACTTTTTCTATGTCTCTGTGTGCGCCATTTCTGGGCGCTAGGGCCAACTTTTCCTATGTCGACACTGCCATTTCTGTGCGCAAGGGCCACTTTTTCTATGTTCTGTCATGCGCCATTTCTGTGGCCATGGGCGCATGTCAGGGATTTGAGCTTCTTTGATTTCTCCATTCTTCTGCTTGTCTATATCTACCCAGGGGAAAAGATATATACAACAATTTGGCGACTCAATGGGATCACCTGCCTGCTAGGTAGAAGATCAGTGGCCTTTTAGCAATCCATTGGGCATGGAGTCATAAGAAATAACCTTGAAACCAACTTGATATCTGATCCTGAGCCTGAAATCGCAACTCCTTCTCCGACAGCACTTTGAACTGTAGGAACAACCTGAGAGCAACAAAACCTGTGCCAAAGCACTTAGGGAAACTAAAAACCTAACTACAACAAGACAATGTGCATACGCACTTAGAGGAATTGAAATCTAGGCTAATATTTACAAGGGTAGAACCTTTTCCTTTTCAGTAGCAATGTTTAAGATAGATTCCGTTAACCGGAATCGGAAGGTTCTTCTCCATCCAATGTAGACAATTGGAAGGCATTACTACTCTTACATCCTATGACCATGTAGGGGCCACTCCAAATGGCATCAAACTTGGAATGCCTTCCTGGTTTTGCCCCGATCTGCATCCCATTTCAGAACTAGGTCCCCTTCCTGGAAGGTCCTTGCTCTTGCTTTCTTATCAAACCATCTTTTTACTAAGGCCTGATCCTTTTCAATCGCCTGAACTGCATGTTCTCTAATTTCTTCCAATTCCATCAACTCTGCATACCTAGCCTCCATTGGTTCGAACTCAGCCAACTCCAACTGCTTCATGAGCTCCAATGCTGGCAATTCTAATGATATAGGCAATACTGCCTCCTTTCTCATAGACCAACTTGTAGGGAGAATTACCAGTAGACCTCTTTGGCGTTATTCTGTTAGCCCATAATGCTGATTTTAGCTTGGTATGCCATGTTCTTTGGTTTTCATCCAGAGTCCTCCTGATGATTCTTAGCAAATTTTGTTTGTGGACTCTGCCTGTCCATTACCCTGCGGGTAATAATTTGAAGAGGTGCTCAAATAGATTCCATTCTTGACAGCCCATTATGTAATCTTGGAACCTATGAATGCCAATGCATTATCTGATATGATAGTGGCCGGCACACCGAACCTGGTCACTATTCCTTCATAAAATTCTAGTATATTAGACTCGTTTGCCTCTTTGAGCGCTACTGCTTCGGTCCACTTGGTGAAATAGTCCGTTGCTGTGAGAATCCACTTGTGGCCTTGGCTTGAGTTTGGGTTGATGACCCCGACGAAGTCCAATCCCCATTGCATAAATGGTTGGTCAACCAAAATTGGGTGCAATGGAAGCGCTGCTAGTCTTTCTTTGCCTGTGAAGAGTGCACATTTCTTTGCACTTTCTTATCCATGTATAACAGTCACTGAACACTGTGGGCCAATAATACCCTGCCTTCATTATCTTGAGAGCTGTTACTCGTGGGGCAAAATGTCCACCAGAATCTTCATCGTGAAAATCTCGTAACACCCTCTCAATTTGACCTGTCCCAATGCACCTCAATAGAACTCCATTGATGTCTTTCTTGAACAAAGCACCATCAACAAGCACATATGGAATAGCTTGTAATCTAAAGTATCTCCTCTTTGCTTTGCTCATTCCTGGAGGGCATAGTCCTGTCTGTAGGAAGTGTATCATATTCTGAGTCCAACAAGGAGTAGGCACATCATCATTTTCCTGTTCTTGACCACCCTGTAGTACCAAGGCAGTCTCTTTTTCATCACCTGCTTCAACTTGTTGACTCAAGGCTAGCTGTTCACATAGTCCTTTTCCACGTACTAGTTTTGTGACCTTGATCTCGATGTCATATTCCATGACACGAGTGATCCATCCTGCACGTTTCTCATTCAGATCCTTGTTTAGAAGGAAGTCCTTGACTCCCGCATGAGAGACCAATAATTGGATCTTGTTGTTCGAGACTAGGTGCTTGAATTTCTTTAAACTCCTGATTACTGCAAGTACATGCTTTTCAATGAAAGAGTACCTGGTTTCGAATTCCTCCAAGCCTTGACTGAAGAAAGCAACTGGCTGTTCTAATCCCTCTTTATTTTGCTGTACCAAGATTGCAGAAATTGTGTCTCCACCACCGAAGGCATATAACATGAAATCCTTGGAGAAGTCTTGATTGACGAGAGTCGGAGCTTGAGATATAGCCTCCTTTATTGCCTCAAAACTTGCCTTGCCTTCAGATGTCCACTTAAATGCCGTGCTCTTCTTCAACATCAGCGTTATTGGCTTTATAAGAGCTGCAAAGTTTTGGAACAAACCTGCGGACAAAATTGATCCTTCCTAAGAAGCTTTGAAGAGCCTTCTTGTGACTTGGCAATGGCAATGCTTGAATTGCTTCAACTCTTTCTGGGTCAATCGTCAACCCCTCCTTTGAAACAATATGGCCTAGAAGTTTTCCCTCGTGAGCCAAAAATATGCATTTTTTTGGGATTCAATGATACCCCAAATCTTCTACATCTCTGAAATACCTGGCCTCAAATGACAGAGGTGATCCGCTGCATTTTTTGAGAATACAGTGATGTCGTCAAGATATATCAGAACTATTTTATTGATCAACCCCTTAAATGCCATATCCATTGCCCTTTGGAAAGTGGCCCCAGCATTTGATAGCCCAAATGGCATCTTCTTGTAGGCATAGGTCCCCCATTTGGTGGTGAAAGCCGTCTTGAATTGGTCATCTTCTTTCACCATCACCTGATTATACCCTGAGTAGCCATCTAGGAGAGAGAACCTCTCTGAACCGGATACTACTTGCAATATTTGTTCCATTGAAGGAAGTGGGTAATGGTCTTTGAGAGATGCCCTGTTGAGGTCTCGAAAGTCCACACATAACCTAATTTCTCCGCTCTTCTTCCTGACCGGAACCAAGTTCGCAACCCAGCTTGAGTGCTTGATCGGGAATATAATGCTTGCCTCTATTAGCTTGTTAAGCTCTTTCTTCATTAGAGGCTCAATGTGAGGGTTGACTGGTCTCTGCTTCTGCCTGATAGGCTTAGCATCTGGATCCAATTCTATGGTATGTTGTGCCAAATTTGGATCGAATCCTCTTAAGTCTTCATAGCTCCAAGCGAAGACATCTGGAAATTCTTGGCAAAGTTGTATGAAATCTGATTTCTCCTGTTCAGTGGCCACTTTGCCAATTTGAAGTGTTTTGCCTTCCCCAACCAGAATTGGCTCTGAATCTTCTCTCTTGACCTGTATGTTTAGCCTTTTCCTTACGAAACTGGTCGTTAGGGTTGAAGATAGACTCCAATGTTACTAAACCCTTAGGAAGCTTGTTTGTCCGCAGCTGCACTACTTGATCTCCATACTGCTGCTCTAGTCTGTCCTGATTTCTAGCTGAGAATTCAGCTTCTTCTTGCAAGAAATTGACGATCTGTTGATCATTCTCAGACACCTGCCAACTTGTGTTATTATCTGGAACTGCTGGCCTCACAACCACATGGATATGTGGCTGCGTTTTTTCTCTTCTGATGTTGTCAACCACATCAAACGTTGCTCCAACTGCTGCGAGCCTATCTGCGGCTTCATTTTTCTTCCTGGGTATGGACACAATGTTGAAAGCTTCGAAATCCTCAATGAGGTCCCATACCCTATTCTTGTAGCTTTTCAGCAAGTCGTTCTTTGTAGCATGTTGTCCCCTAACTTGGTTGACGATTAGCTCGCTATCTCCAAACACCTGCAAGTTCTTTATGCCCCTTTTCCTGGCCCAATGAAGTCCATGAATCAAGGCCTCATATTCAGCTGTGTTGTTCGAACAAGAAAACTGGAAACGAAAAGCTGAATAATATTTGATGTCTTGTGGTGAAATCAACACTGCACCACCTCCAGCACCTTGCCTGCTTCTCGAACCATCGAAGAATAATTTCCAAACTTTGTTTTCATCCTTTTGTTCAGGCTGAATGATGTCAGGAATGAGTGAATTTTCCTCGTGTATACAATACATGCCCAACTCAGATTCTTCAATTTCCTTGTATGGGTCAAATTCATGACTTTTGTTTGCCCATTCATCTAAAGTCAAATCAGGAATTCCCTCGACCTTAGTACCTGCTTCTAGATCACTTGAACACTCCTCCTGATCAAAAGCTGAGCAATTTGCATTGATAGGGCCTGGTACATAAGGCTCAATATGGAAATTGGCAATTGATTCTGATCTGATTGTTGCTTTGGCTCCATACCTTGTCCTAAAAATCATGTGCGACCAATCTGCAGATAAATATCCACCGATCTTTGCAGTGAAGTCCCTTGATAGACACAACGCAAAGAGTGGCGGGAGGTCAATTACAGACACATCTTGCAAGACTGTAACATTAGGACATGAATGTAGTGTTAGGCTTAACCCCTTGATGACTCCAACAGTTCCCACTGCTGTTCCATCTAGTTGCACTACTCCTTTCAGCACTGGCTCGTACTTCAGACCCAGTTGATCTGCTATTTGCTTTGGCATCACTGAACTACTTGCTCCTGAATCTATCATGCAGTTGTGTACCAAGTGGTTTCCAACAATCAATGAAACATAGAATGGTGGAGGCTTCAAATTTTTTCCTTGTCTGGCCCCCATCATGTTGCACTGCATTAGTGAGAACTTTCTCATGTCCCTGGTTTGATACATTTGTGGCAGACCAATTAGCCATTGCAGCTTGCAATAAATCTCGTTGCCCTGGGATCGCCAGTGATTCCCACATGGAAATTTTCACATGTGTCTTCTTCATTTGATCGATGATGTTGAAGGGGGATGAATTGTCCTTTTGCTGCCCCTTACTTGGTGCAAACTTTTCTGGAGCTTGAACGGGTGCATGTGTTGCTAGCAACAGGTACCTTAGCTGGTTTTGCACATTTGGAGCTACGTTTGGTCTGCTGACCCCTTGTTGTGTAAGAGTGGGTTGAGAAACAACTGGATTTGGCGGTTGTTCCTCTACTATGCTTCTCTTCTTTGACCGTGTGTTGGCAGCCACGCCTTGAAAAGGCTGTTGGTTAACTCCACAGAAGTCTTCCGTTTGCCAATTTGCTAATGTGGTTTCTGTTGGGGGGCCTTCTTGTTGCGTTCCTTGCTGTTGATTCTCTCCTGGCTTGGTTCTTGAGGCAACACCAATGGTTTGCACCATCAAGGCCTGATTCAGTGCACCATTGAAACATGCTGACTGATTGTGAGGTAGATTGCAAGGGTAACACCAGTCGTACTCCTGTGCCATGTTGTTTTGTGTTGGAACCAAGGCTCTTGAGGATGTCGTTGCATTTGGATCATACGGTCGAAATGGCCTGGCAGCTTGAGGTTGTCCTTGGTTCTGGTTTTGATTTGCAGCCTGAGGTGGTGGTCTATTTTGTTGGTATGGGGGCCTAGCTTGGTACTGTGCTTGAGGCTGATATGGTCTAGCACTTTGAGCTTGCTGTCTTTTGATAGTCACAAGCTCATTTCCAAGGTTCTGCAATTGTTTCATGACCTCCTGCAATTCCTTTGAAGTATTTGAAGAAGTCGACGCCTCATTATTGCTTTGATTTCTAGGAGTTGGAATGGGATTCAACTCTGGTGCTTGACTGGTTGTAGGATTTCCCATGTCTGGATAGAGAGGCATTGGTGGCCTTGGTGCAAGCTTTCCAGCTTGGATCAAACAGTTCTCTGCTCTGATCGCTGTGTCATAGGCCCCTGGCAGCGTTGTCCCTCCCATTGATTGGATCATCATGGCTATGTCTGAATTTATAGCCTTTAAGAAATAAAGGAATGCTCCTTCAGCAGTTGGTCTAACAGCTATTGGAATCCTGTCCCATGTCCGTTGGAACCTGAAGTTGAAATCTGCCATTTTTTCGTTAGGAGCCCTTTTGATTGTTGTCAGCTGTTTCAATAAAGACAAATTGTCTGCCCTCATCCCCGAATTGGCTGCAAAGAGCTGAACAAAGTTGGTTCCAATTTGTAATAGACCCTGCTGTTAGGCTCCTAAACCATTGTAAGGCCTTGCCTTTGAAAGATGAAGCCAACAGCTTGACTGCAATATCCATTGCATTTATTTCGTGGATTACACATACATTAGCAATATCCTGGATGTGATCAATAGGAGTAGTATGATTTTCTCCTGTGAAATAGGGGATATTCTTTAGCGCTGCAACTGGAATTTGATTCTGAGCATTTAGGGCAAGTGGACTACTACCCGTGAAATTGACAAAGGGATTCGGTGGTAGATGTGCCATTATGATTGGCCTAAGAATCCTGGTCGATGTGAGAAAAGGTCTACCAGGTGGAGGTGTAGACAAAGTCCGGTTAGGTGGAGATGGTGATCTTTGTGGTCTTCTTCCTCTCCTTCCTCCTCCTGGTGATAGCTGCAATTGGACAAATAGCCCCTCTTCTCGAGTATTAGACCTGGTTCGAATTCTTCTCATATGCCTGGGAAACTTTTGTTGTTACATACCATTGAATTCTACCCCTTCGGAGTCACCAGATGTGTTAGAAAGTGAGCCTCAAAAAGGCTAGATCCTGCCAAGTTACACACCAAACCTGACAATATTAAAAAAGAACTTAAAACTTGAAGGACCCAGAAGATACAACTCTTCGATTTGGTTATGGGGGATCGTTATGCAGCTGTTAATCTCTGAAAGGTACAGGTGAATACTTAGGTTATGCCAGGCAACTGGGAAAACCCGAAATACCAAAAACCACGAAATTTTGAAAGTCAAAATCTCAAAAATCTAAGAATACCCTTTTGAAGATTACCCCCAGATCTATCAGCTGGTGAAATTTTGACTTGTTTTCGAGCAAGTGACAGTCCTTGAAAACCCGATTTCAAAGTTCAGCCTGGAAGGTGAACTTCCGAAAACTGTAAAACCTGCAATTTTTTAAGTCCGAATTTCTTGAAAGTTCCTTCGAAATCTGTGGAATGGCCTCTTGGTCCCACCGAGCGTGCCAAAACTATTGATGTGAAATCAAAGCACCCCTGGGACTCTGTAACTCGATGGGTTGCAGACTCTCAGTATGATTGCATAACATGGAGCTTTTCCCAAGTGTGGGACCTTGCGAAATTGGAAAAGCTCTCCGGATGAAGGCCGGTTCCTATTCCTCTGTTCAGATGCACACGTATAAAAATGCAGAGGGTTTACTCAAAAAACCTAATCTAACTTGCCAAGGAGACAGGGGGTAAGAAAATGCATAAAATAAAACCTAAACTAACAGAGGTGATGCACCGAGGAATGAAGAACACCTGTCTTGCCAATAAACACAGACCATTAAAATGCAATGCAAGATCATGCACAGATAACCAGATTTACAGTGAAAGATCAAGAGGATGCAAATGAAACACTGAGAGGGTTGAGAATCATCCACAGACATGCATTAATTTGCTCCAAAGATTGATACAACACACTGCAAAATGCCAAGAGGCAAAGTTGCATTACAGTTTTAAATGGGAGGTTTTAACTCCACAAGATTCACCTGCCAAAGAGAAGAAGGGAGGGGCAAAACAAGAATGTCCAACCTTTAGAAAGAAGCCCCTCCTTACAATTTATAGGAAGAATGAGAGAGAGAAGAGAGAGGAATTCGAAATTTACCCCAACCACCTCAGAATGCATTTAATTCATCTCATTATGGTGGTAGGTGAGAACCCTAGCGAACCCAAAAATGGCGAACTATATTTTTAATTTCTGAAGAATTTTTTCTCACCCAATTAAAGATATCTAGTTGTAGTTGGATAGAGGACCTCGTAGAATTTCCAAAAATTCCAACCTTGCGTGAATCGGAGCTCCCAGTGAAAAGTTATGGCCATCTGAATATTTCCCGTGTCGAGGGTCTTCTTCCTGTCGCGCTCAAGGGTTGCGCCTCCTGACATTTGCATCGGCCTTGGCGACATGCCTCATATGCATGTTTGACAATCCTTTTTGTGCGCCAAACCCGGCGCAACTATGTTCTATGTCTACAACCCTTCCTTTGTGCGCAAAGGTCGGCAAATGGATGTTTGCATGTCGCCACCCTTTTTGTGCGCCAAGGTGGCGCGATTCATTTGCTATGTCGACACTCTTTTCTGTGCGTCAAAGGCGCCAAGATGATTTTGTGTCGACACATGTTTTTGGGCGCCACTTTTTCTCATGCCATCGGCGACATCCTCTGCGTTTCATACGCATTCCTTGTTATCATTTGTGCGCCAAGGGCGCAACCTTTCTTATGTCGACACTCGGGTTTCTGTGCGCCAACTTCCGTGCGCCATGGGCGCATCCTTTTGTGTCGTTGTCGACACTCATTTACCTGTGCGCCACTAGATATATACAACAGAATCATCATAAAAATGGACTGCAAAACATATAAAATGGAAATAAAGAATAGTTGTGTCGACACTCATTGTAAAAATATGCGCCACAAAATCCCAAGTGAATGAAGAAAAAAAAGCAGTGGAAATGGTTATTGATTGCTTGAGCTCTGAATTTATGTGATTTCCATATTATTCCGCTTGTCTACACTGTACCCGGGGGGATAGACCTCTTCATAGATCCTGTTTATTTTTCTCGATTCTACCCACTTGAGAGCAGTGCCACTGCCATATTTTGTAGGGGGTGAAAAATTTATTTTTGTGTGGGAGGAAACCCAATTTTTTTTTATTGCGTGCGTGATGAAACCTAATAATTCCTTGCCAATCCACCCCTGACCAATCAACGGTTCAAGCCATGCCTTAGAGATCAAAGGCCATCTATCACCCTATGAAATCACAATCTGTGTGCACGCATCTAATTGGTATCCTTCTACAAGTCCATGATGATGATGTGGCACACTGAGAATCATCAGATATTTGATGCATGTACCTTAGTGCATGGAATCCTTCTAATTCCTATTCCCTACTAGAAAAATCTGCGTGGACTCCAAAGAGAAACACCTTTTGGCATGAATATCTAAATAAAATAGGGATGTACCTTCCTCATAATGGTTTTTGTACCATGTAATCATGTGTCATCACTATTTCCCTTTATTTTTCTCTAATGTAGTATAAATTATTACTCTTTCAATGACATGATTAGGGGATATGTTAAGCATGAATTTGTTAGGGAGTTATTGAAATTTGTTGTTGTAGATGAAGGAAATCAATAACATGCACAAGTTTGGGAAATGGGGAAAAAATAAGAAAATCCACACACAAAAGGGTTCAACCACATAATCATATTGTGACTATCCTATTTGGTGACATGAATTATTTGTAGGATGAAAATAAAAAAAAGAAAATGAAAGCACAATAACTAGTTTTTTATTAAAGTAAAATCTACTTCAATCACAAATTTCTAATCACCCAAATTGTGTGTGTGTGTGTGTGTGTGTGTGTGTGTGTGTGTGTGTGTGTGTGTGTGCATGTGTAAAGTGTGAACAATTGTGTCAAATGTGTGTGTGTGTGCTGTGTGTGTCATGATGTTTGATTTGGGATCAAGATCTCATGATTTTCTATTCATACATGCACCTGGCATTGTTGCAATATCTTCGAATGCTACATTGGATGGCTTGATTATAACATGATTCTACTTCACTTATAGCTAGATACCATTGACATTTGTTGTTAGATCTACAATTGTCATGATGCATGGGGTTAATAGGCTTATTGCATTCATTTATCAAGGTATTTGACATGCTGTTGATGTTTGAAGTACACAGTCATGTAGGTGAAAAGCATTTTGGCCATATGATGAAAGCATGGGACTCATAAACGTCATCTCTAAGTAGCACATTAGTCCATGATAAGTTGAAAAGTTGTTACTTATGATTCCCCACTTGTATTTGGGTGAAAGACATCTTTTTTGACATTGGGTTATCTGTGGAATTATACTCTTTAGATGCATGAGCTTCCTGTAGGATTCATTTCTATGGATATCCACTCACCCCTCTTTCCCCCTTGATATCAGATTCTATTTATTAACTTTAAACCCTCATGTTATTAGTGTTTGACTTATAGACTGTGTTTAACTGAATGAATTTCACCCCATTTGGTGGAAATGGTTTATGACATTCTTTCGTATGATAGTTGGTAAGTTTTGAGTGGAACCTAATCTTGGATTAGGTAAGCCCCAAACAACCTATCCTTAAATGTCATAATCTCCCAAAATAAAGATCATGGGAAAGAGCCCTGACATGTAGGAGGAGTCAAAAGTGCAATAAAATGGCTAAATTATGGGTTGGCTTGAAAAAAGACCCTGAAGCCATACCCCTATGAAATGTATAACTGAAGATGATCCTTTCAAGGAAAATAGTTTTTCATTTTCCATGGGGGAGTTTGTAAACAGGATGCTTTGCTGGAAGGGTTATTTTGTAACACACAAAATTTTGAGAGCTAGTTATTGGTGGCCTACTCTCTTCAAAGATGCAACCTTGAAGGTTAGAAAATGTGAAATTTTTTGTTTCAACATTTCTTGGAATGGAATGAAAGCTTCAAGCTCCCTTCTTCTGCAACCTATATCAATTGAAGATCCTTTCAAGTGAATGGGGAATAGAATTCATTGGTCTGTTTGATTTGGGGACCCTTGTGAGCTGCTAGACATAAGTGGATCCTTATAGCCAGATATTACTTCACCAAGTGGGTATAGAAGCAATCCCCACCAAGAAATCAACACACCAAGCTTATTATGGAATTTTTGTTAATCACATCATATGCAGATTTGGTGTGCTAGTCAAAGATTGTTGTGATAATGCCATGTGTTTCAGACCTAAGACCCTTGATGGAAATGATTTGCAAGGAGTATGGAACTAATCTGAACTTTATGCTTCAAACTATAACCCTCAAGGGAATGGACAAGATTGATGAGTTTCTAGCAAAAAGAATCTTGTTAAATATCATTAGGAGTTAATTTCCATTTGGAGTTGAACAAGAGAAAATGGGGTGAAAAACTGAAATTTGCAGTTTGGGCTAATAGAATCAATGGGAGTTAAAAGAGCTACTAGTATAGTAGCTAGATTTGGAGTTGTGTATGGAACTTAAGATCTACTTCCCTTACATTGTACAATTATCTTCATTTCATTTTTTTCAACAACATTGGGAAGATAAAGGGGTCAGTCCATATGAAGCAAGGATTAATCAGATTGCTTGAGATGGATGAAGAAAGAAGAGCATCCCACCAAAGGCATGTCAGATTTAGAGAGAAGTTGAAGAGGTTGTTTGACAATAATGTCACTCCTATGGGCCTTCAATGTTGGATACCTTTTTGTGTTGTGGAAATAATAGGCATGACTATAAGGGCAAACATGTTATAATTTAATGCATTGTGGATGGGCCCTTACTCCATTGATATCAGAATCGGTGAAAAATACCATTTTTCTTGAGGAATTTGATGGGAATTTCTTGAAATGCATGTTAATGAGAGGCATCTTAATAATTTCTTGGATTAATCCCCAAATTTGAGGTATGCACCACTTGTATAGTGTATAGTATTTGTTGTTTGGCTTTGTTTTTATAGTCATTTTGTCTTAGTTTTTGGTTTGCCGTGTTCTTGGCAGGCCATTTTTTGTACCTGTATTGGGTCTAGTTTTTAAGCCCTGTAATTTTTCAATCCATTTCCTAATGGTTTTTTTTGGCACTTTTTCGTACTACTTTTTTTCTTGTGACACTCACTGAGAAAGAGTGCCTATCCCTAAGCAGGATCTGATGTTGGTGCCATTGTTTGAGATTACACCTTGAATTTACCCTAAATTTTTATCTTCATTGGTTGTATGCTCTGGAACATTTTTCTTAAATTGAAGGTTTGTGCAACTCCTTTTTTCCCTCCATTTGGAAATGCCTTGAAATGCTCAAAAACTTGTTGTTTTTCCCCAATTTAAAAGAAATCTGACATGTGTGCTCTATTTTGTGCCCTAATTTTTTCAAAATGTGTGGGCTCTGTCGTTTTTCCTTTTTTCCAATCGTTGAAGTTTAAAAAAGAGATCTATTTACACTTTATGCCATTGAAAATCCAATATTGATATGCTCATTCTTTAAAAACATGTTTCAGTTGGTTCAGTTTTGAGAAATTTGTCGTCCTTAGCGAAAAAATTCAATTCTAGGGCATCCTTGGTGTTTTTTGTGTTTTGACGGTTAGACAGGTGTCATTTTCCAAAAAATTTCGTCCTTAGCGAAAAAATTGAATTCTAGGGCATCTTTGGCATTTTTTGTGTTTTGACGATCAAACAGCGTGTCATTTTCTCGTATCAAATTCTTCTTCAATAGTCATCAGCAACATGGCTTGTTCTAATTGGCCGAGGGATGGCAGAAAATTGTTTTAACTTATCAGTTGTTTCTTTTTTTGGCAAAAGAGAGAATTTAGTCTTGTGGCTCCGATTTACTCTAATTGGTTCTAGAGCGTTGTTGACGTGTCCACTTTTGATTAGATGAAAAAAAATAGGTATTTTTGTGCCTTAAAGGAATTTTCATAAAAAGAGTTAAAGTGCAAAGAAAATGCCTAGGGAACTGCAACGAATCAGAATGGAACACGTGACGGCTTCAGAGCCAAGGACAAAATTGTGGGTGGTCGAGTACTTTTGAAGTTTTTTGACATTTATTTGTTTAAAAGATTACAATTCACAAAAGAATTCCGGAACTCTACAATGAATCACAAGTGGACACGTGTCACGTTTTCATCAAAGCTAGGAATGGACGGATTGGCGGAAGACTTAGAGATTTTTTTTCTTTTTGGCGAAAGGGAACAGAAGTTGTGAAAAGGGTTGCGGGTCCAACAGGCCAATCAGGAGCTGGACACCTTGGCAAGGGAAAGGTGGAGGTAGAGGGAGTACGGTGGAAATGGTGAAAAATTTCCTTTGTGGAAAATGTTGTTAAAATATAAATAAGACCGTGGCCTCGGTAGGTAATCAGGTGAGCACATGTTCCCATTTGGGAGGGAGGAACCGCAGAGGAAAAACAAAAATGAATCCTATTTCCATAAAGAGGCAAAATGTTTAAAATTGAGCCACGACTCCATATCCATTCATCAGCGCACCGAAACATGTCTAGGGACCTAATCGGAGATGTAGTCCCACGTGGAGATAATTTGGAAAAAAAAAAAAAATCCCAAGAAATGTGGAAATGTGTAAAATTGGTCCACGATTCTAATGGGGCCCACTTTGGGACACGTGTCAAGCCTGTTTTCATAGAGGTGAAGGTGCGGGGATAAAAATGTTAAATTTTTTTCCAATTTTTCCCATAAGTGTTAACATGTCAAAAAGTGATCCCCTTAGCCTAATTTCAAATCACATTGTCTCCACATGGAGGGCATCATATTTAAGGATTAAAGTCAAGATCAACAGTAATTGTTTATCGTTTTCAGCTTTGGCCGCCATTTTTTCCCTAGAACGCTCGATGAAGTTTAGAAATGCATTTTTTGCATCACTTTTTGTCAAATTTTTCTACAAATTCGTGTCGTTTGTGCCTGCAAGTACCAATGCAATTGATTTTGAGAATCGAATTTAACGATCATAGATGTTTTTGAAATGGATTTTTTCCCTAACCTATCCAAAAACATGAAATATTAGATCCAAAAGTTGTAGAGTCAAATTTTGGAGGGATAACGATGAAATAATGAAAGGAAGGGGGTCTGCATGCTTTGAAGATGAAAAATGTGCCTCCATAATGGATAATGATGCAAATTTTGCAATGATTCATCTCTTTTTGAGACAACTAGAAACTTTTTGGACGTGTTTTGTTAAACGTCCTTGTCTACGAATCATGAGGAATTTTTGTATTAAATTTTATCCTTTGGCTTATTCTTTTCTTGGGAAAGAAGGCTCAAAGGAGATTGAAAGCTATCTATTGCATGAATTTGTCATGTAAAGGGTTGGAAGAGTTTAAAAAATCTTGGAAAACTAAAAAATTCACGAGAAAATTTGGGAAGAAGCCCATTCTTAGAGAAACCACCTGAGAACCATTTCTAATTCCTTTTTACATCAGATTTCAAATCATGTTAATTTGGTTGCACATGTATAGCCATTAGCAAGCTCTGAGATTGTTTTTCAAAACATTCCCTTGCTGATAAATCTTATCATTTTTGAGTTATTTTGTGTTATCTTTGGGAAAAATCTGTGGATGCTTACATTTCAGAATGCATTTCAAATTTGTGTTTCATGTTTCCTGTTGCAGTCTTGTGTTTAAAATCTCTCTTGATCATACATGGTCTCACGTCTTGTGATAGTTTAGTGGCATTTGGAATCTCACATTTAGAAGAGCTTTCATCTAATAAAGAGATAAAAAAATTTAAAATCACTTTACCTTCATTGACTTCAGAGATTGTTTGTAAACCTTTGGGTGCACCTTAGGTCATGATTAAATAGTGATTGCTAAATACTTCATTGGTTCATTATAACTCAAGATTTTGTGATAGATGATCAAAGATTGTGTGTAAAAGTACAGATCTGGGCCTCCATTTGATGCACATATCCTGATTGAAGGGATGATTAACCATTTTGATACTTTCTATTGTTAATTTTCTCCATATTTTGCTGAAATCCTCAAAGAGTCTAGTGGACCTTGGTTTGTCTTATCTAAACTCCCACCCAAAAAATCATTCAAAACAACTAATCCTACCCTGTTGTACCCCTTTTTGACCTGTATACCCATAGAAGATCAAAATCCATTTGCTAAAGTATGTATAACAGATCAGGATTTCAAAATTTCTTCAGTAACCTTTGTCTTGCATTAAAAGTATCTCCATAATCTGGAAGTGACAACTTGTGAATGCCAGATTTGGAGTGTTGATCATATTTTCCCAAGGCCCTTTACATACTATTTGCACAAATTGAGGGATATCTTCATCTCCTTCACCATTTGAGGGTTACAAAATAGGTTTCTCTTACCTTAGTTGAAATACACAACCTAAAACATTTAGGACAAGATCAAGTCCTATTTGAGTGTTATCCATCTCTCCAAAAATTTGAGTACCAATTAGATCATATACTCGACTACAAAATGACACACAACCCCATGATCCATCTATACTTCAAGCTTCATTTCATATCTTTGAGGATTCTCAGACTGAAAAGGAGAACAAATTAGGGTACCAACAAGACAAGAAGCAACACTTCCACCTTTGGAATTTTTGGATCAATCACTAGAAGGAAGTGGAAATTTTAGGAGAAGGATTTTATCTCAAGACTCACTTAGAGAAATTTTTGATTCTCAAATGAGTATTCAACCCCCTACTCTTGAATTTTCACCTTCACCAAAGTGGATCACATACCAAATTGATTGGGAAAAAGATCTAGAAGATATTGCAGAAATGGCATGAGAAGCTAAAAGAAAACCTGATAGGACCTTTACCTATCCAATTCAATTAGAGGATGATGATACAACTATGAATAATATCTCACCTGCACACTTGCCTACATTTAGAGGGATGTCATTTGAGGACCTTGACCAATTTCTGTTTGAATTTAAAGTATTGTAGTCAGACCATCTACTATGAAATATGCAACAATGAGGTGGTTTATGGGATTAACATCCAATTCTATTATAACTTGGGCACAAATGGAAACTTTCTTCCTAGAAAAATATTAAGACAACTGTCGAGGGAGAAACAAGAAGGAATAATTTTTTAGGATCAAATAGGAAGAGGATGAAAATATGAAAGATTATTTAGATAGATTCCTCTTTGTAAGTAAAAGGTGTGGATTTGTACTTCAAGAAGAGGTAAGAAAAACCATTTTTTTTAAAGGTCTAGATGATCAATCTAGGGAAGCATTTAACTTAATTGGAGGTGGAAACATTAATCAATTGAGAATGAATGATATTAAAGACCTTTGTAGAAGTTATTCAAGAATAAGGGGTGGACCTAGGAAAGGAAAAAATATGAAAAGTACAAATCAAGACATGAACAAACTTATGGATGAATTTAAAAACTTTAAAATAGATATCCTATTTGAATTAAATTCCAACATAGATTGATTGCAAGCCAATGAGAATGCTAATACTGAATCATTAGCTATGTACTATCCTAAATGTAGAAAAAATAATGTAATAAGAGAATTTCCTTTGGATAAAACAGAAATGTGTCTTATTTTTGAATGTAGGGAACATGAAGTTAATGGTTGTTCTCTTCTTCCTTTCATAAAAAATAAGCTCAAACAAACTAGCACTTCATCCACTACAAAAGAAGAAAACTTTGTCCAGAGACAACCTAACCATGGGTAATTCATACCAATATTTGTTCCTAACCCTTGGATGATTCTATGGGTGGCTTAGACAATACCAAAAAATTGGGGACAACCACCTTCAACCCCTCAACCAACATGGAATCCCTAAGATTAGGAAGGAAAAGCTTGGTATGCTCAAGGAAACCAAAAACCATGGTTTGATCAAAGTAACCCTTATACTTGGTCACAACCTAGGTGGAACCCTAATAACTATGCTCAAGGAAAAACATATCCCAGCCAACACAAGGTTCATAAACTAAAAATGTGGTTCAAACAAAAATACCAGCACAACAAGTGGATAATCCCAAAAAAAAAAATCCTTGTCTATGGAATAGAGCAAGAAAAACTAGTTGGTCTTAATGCCATAGCGTGTAAGGATATTCAAACAAGATCTAGAAAAATAATTAATAGTCCACCTATTATAATTACTGAAAGGATAGAAGAAACTGAAACTCCTAGTTCATCTATTCTTAAGGAGGATGAAAAAGAAAAAGAGAAGCAGCCAAATAACAATTCTACTGAAAATTCATTTCTAGAAAGATTTAAGGAAGTTATTGAGACCAAGGAATCTAAATTAGTGCAGGAATTAAGGAAACTAAATATTGAAATACCATTGTTGCAAGCAATCAAGAACATTCCTAAATTAAACAAATTAATCAAAATGCTATGTTTGAAAAGACCTAGAAGGAAGAAGCAGTACCCTAGGACTATTAAGGTAGATGGCAAACTTACTGATTTATTAGTAGGAAAACTCTTACTTCCCAAATATGGGAATCCTAGAAGCCCTGTTATTTCTATCTCTATAGGAAATAAACATGTACATAATGTTTTGGTTGATTTAGGAGAAGCTATAATTGTGATGACAATAGACACTTTGAAAACATTACCATTCATAGGTATATAACCTAGTAGCACCATATTACAGATGGCAGATCATTCGGTAGAAAATCTAGAAGGGATCATTGAAGATGTGGTATTTATGGTGGAGTCATGGGAGTATCTAGTGGACATCATTCAATTATGGCCAAAAGGTAAAATACTTGGTTATCCCGTTGTTTTGAGTAGACCATGGTTAGCTATAGTTTCTTCCTTAATTGATTGCAGATTAGGAAATATGACTATCTTAAATCATAATAATTATAAGAAAATTCCTTGTATCCTTCTACATGACCTTTTATTGATAATCAAGAACAATTATGGTTTGATGACCCTGATACTAATAAATAAATTTTTTCTTCTTTGGCTATGATAACATTGCAGGATCATGTATGGGAAGTTGAGAATATGATTACCCATCCATTGAATGATCAGTAATTGTCTTTGGAGCAATCAGGGATAGTTCCAAAACCTTCAAACTTAGTTCAGGAACCACAACAAATCCATGTAGATGTAAATAATTTTTCTCCAGAGGAACGTGATTTTTCTTCAAGAGGGGAATAAATAGCTACGGAATCAATATCTTTAGTCTCAAAGATATCAAGGAACAATGAGGAATGTTTGGAAAGTATCAATGATGAGGAGTTTTACCAACGAAAAGATAAGTATCATAAATTTTCCTATTGTCCCTTTGTCTAGTATTATTTATCAAGGGAAATTTAGAGACATTGTCTTCATATCATATGTTGTTACTACATTCATGTCCACTAAACACCCTAATGGAACCCTTCCAACAAATCAGTTCATTACACATTAGAACCAAACAAATTGAGATTCAACTAGGTAAAATTTTGAACATTAACAGCTGGTTGGAAAATGACCAAGAAGCTAAATTGTTTGATAGTTTTGAAAAATCATACTAGAGATTTTTCTTGGCACTATAAAGTACATGAAAGGAATCCATCCAAGTATTTTTACCCATCACATTTATACTGAAAATGTTAAACCAGTTAAGCAACCTCAAAGAAGGATCAACCCAGCCTTGAGGGACATAGTCAAGCAGGAAATTGAAAATCTATTGCAAGTAGGATTTATCTACCCTATCTTAGATAGTCATTGGGTGTCTCCTCCTGTGATTGTGCCTAAAAAGAATGGAAAATGGATAAAATTTTTTGACTATAGGGAATTGAACAAAGATACGCTTAGAGATTATTTTCCCTTACCATTCATAGATCGAGTTTTAGACAACCATTTCAGGTAAACAGTATTTTTTCTTCCTGGATGGTTTTAGTGGATATAATCAAATCATGATGGTTGTTGAGGATCAGGACAAAAATACCTTTACTCAATCCATGGGATACCTTTTCCTATAGGGTATTGCCATCTGGACTATGCGTATTGCTCCAGCAACCTTCCAAAGGGTTATACTAGCAATCTTTACAGATCTAACCAATGATTGTGTGGAAGTATACATGGATGATTTTATTGTGCACGGAGAAACAATTTGATGATGCTTTGAAAATTTTGGACAAAATATTAACAAGATATGAGAAACACCATTTTTCTCTTAGTCATGAGAAATTATTGATGATGGTTGATGAGGGGATTGTACTAGGACACCACATTTCAAAAAGAGAAATTCAAGTTGACCAAAACAAAATTAGGATTATTTCATACTTACCTGTTCCTCAAACACCCATGAATATCAAGTCATTCTTAGGGCATGCCCGATACTATAGGCATTTTAACAAAGATTTTATTAAAATTGTATGCCCCCGTGTTTGGTTTGCTTACCAAGGATTATAAATTTTTTTTGGGATGAAAAGTGGCAACATACTTTTGAATAAATTAAATAAAAAATTAATCACTTCCCCAATATTGAGAGGACCTAATTGGGAGAAACCTTTTCACATCCAAACAGATGCCTCAAATAACTCAATTGGTGTAAGTTCTGGGACAGAAAAGATGAAGAATGAAAAATGTATGCTTATTTACTACCTTAGTAAAAATATTACTCCCATTGAAATAAATTACACTACCACTGAAAAATAAATTCTTGCTATGATTTATGCAATTAATAAGTTTATACATTATATTACAGTGGTAGAAAATATTTGTACATACAAGATCACTCAGCAATTAAATAATTAATGAACAAACTAGTTGTTAGAGGTAGGATAATTAGATGGTTATTAATTTTACAAGAATTTGATATTACCATTGTCAGATAATCCAGGAAAATCTGAATGTGGTAGCTTATTTCTTGTCAAGATTAACCACTACAAGGGAGCAATATCCAGTTAAGGACAAATTTTTAGATGAACAATTATTTTCTATTTCAGATTGATACACCATGGTTTGTTGATATGGAAAATTATCTTACAACAGGGAATTTTCCCCCTTCTTTTACTAGGAAACAAATGGAAATTATTAATCAAAACTAGTGCACAATTTAAATGGTTAAAAGGAATGTTATTTAAATGTGGTCTTGATTTGGTTTTATGCAGGTTGTGTGAGAGAAGATGAAATCTTTGACATACTTAGGGAATGTCATGATGAACCAAGGGGAGGAAACTTTTCAATGAAAATAAAAACACTCAAAATACTTGGCATTGGCTTATTATTGGCCATATCTCTGTATAAATATGTGAATAAATACATCAAGCAGTGTGATCCTTGTCAAAGGATGGGACAACCAACTTTCACCAGTGAAATGCCTGTCTGCAACCTCAAGTAGTGATTGAACCATTTGAAAGCTACGGGATGGATTTTTTTGGCCCTTTTAGTCCTCCTTAAAAAGGTAAAGGAGCACATTATTAGTATGTACTAATTATGTGACAAAGATGGGAAGAGGTTCAGGCTCTAAAAAATGGTAATGAAGATGCAGTTGTTGATTTTCTATGGCACAAAATCATGATGAAGTTTAGTTGGACCAAGAAGCATAGTTTCAGACCAAGGTCCATAGTTCATGTCCAATATGATCCAGGACTTCACAATGTAATATCAGATCAAATCATAGGAAGTCATCTCCCTATCACCCACAATCAAACGGGAAAGCAGAAGTGACAAACAGGAGAATTAGAAAACATTCTCGCCAAAACAGTTGAAGCAAGTAGAAGAGATTGGGTGAATAGGTTACATGAGGCTATTTGGGACTTATAACACAACTTGGAATACTACAAACAGGGTTCTCACCATATGAGTTATTATATGGGAAAAATCCCTTGTTACCCATCGAATTTGAACTACAAACATTGAGGACAACAACTAAATTGGGTATTGAATTGGATGGAATAAAAAAGAAAAGAATTCTACAACTCAATGAATTGGATGAGATGAGATTGGAAGAACTTCAACAGAATAGAGATAATCCAATACCAAAGGAAGTAGTGACATGATACACATATCAAGGAAAGGCAATCCAAGCTAGGAGATTGGGCATTACTGTTTGATTCCAAGTACCAACAATTCAAAGGAAATTTGAGAACCAAGTGGTTAGAACCTTATCAGATTGAGCAGATATTTGACAATGGATCTATTCAGCTACTTCTCATTGATGGCAACAGAAGGACACTTCTGGTTAATGAACACATGCTGAAAATTTATAGGAAGTCTCCTACCAAGGATGAGTTCTTGAAGAAAATTGACAGTAGAAAAGAAATTTGATCATATGGAAGAACCTAGTTCTTCCAAAATGATAAAGTAATCATATGCATGGATCTAAAATAAAGGGAAGAGTAATGAAAACCAACAAATGACGTTCTCTTCCCCAAAAAAACAAAATGAAAAAATAAAAAATTAAAAAATAAAAAAATAAGGGATAGAGGGAATGAAAACCAATAAATGGTGTTCTCTTCCCCAAAAAAAATTCTCTCAAAGACCAATTGAAAACCAGAAATGGTGGTTGGTCTCCTCAATAAATGGCTAATTCAAATAAAAGGAACTTCTTTAGAATCCCAACTATCTTTTCTAAACTGTTTTCTTTTTCACTTTTTTTAAGGAATGATGAGTCATCAAGGTAGAAGGAATTACATCAGCAAGGACGGTATTTATGTCTTTATCTTATTAAAGGTTAAATTACAAGTTTTCATGTGTGATTAGACTTGATTTAAGTAGGTCAGTATGATGAGTCATTTTATTGTCACATTATGATTAAAAGTAAGTAATCATGAGGGTGATGTTGATTGAATAAGTAAAAGTAGCAACATATTAATAATGAGCTATCATTTGGGCAGGAATAAAGAAAAATTGAGAAGCAGTTGAAGAAAAAATCGACGAAGAAACAATAGAATTATATTTGAATTTTCATAGCTAAAATCAGTAGTTCCGCATCCAAATCTAATAGTTTTGCAGCTAAATCCAATATTTTTTCATCCAAATCTAATATTTTCAATAGCCAAATCTAGTAGTTCTGCAGCTATCTCTTGATAGAGTAAGGATTTGAAATAAGGAAGAATTTGAATCATCCTCTTTGCCATGGGTATCAAAAATAATTAAGAGCCAGAGGATGATACATGCAACTTCCTGCAGATGGAGAAGTGGTAGCCATTTTTTAAAAAGCATGGGTCGCTGGAGTTTCTAAAGAAATTCTCAAAGTACAATGATGAATTGGTAAGGGGAATTTGTTGTGAATTTAGAGACAATCTAGAACTAAGGTTAAAATAATTGTGATTCTCTTTACTATAAATACAATGAGTAATGTACCTGGGGGTACCAATTGTACATATCTCCAAATCCTGTCAAGGGGACCCTAAAAGAACTGGTGGAAACCTTGATATAATAGGGGGAATCTAAACCCCAATATATTTATAACACTAATAAAATCATCAAGGGGGTCATGAGAGCCAACCTACCCAAACCCTTTAACAAGGGTAGCATTTTGGGTAGTTAAGTACCTAACTTGCAATGGTCCAATTTGGGACTATGGGAAGAGAGGTCCTTAAGATGTTAATATATATCTCAGGTATGGGGGCTGCAAAACAAAAGTATATAGTAAACCCTTTTGGGGTTCATATTTGAATCCATCCAAACAATGGCTCAGAGGTATTCTTGGGGAGTTGGGACAATTAGACATCATGGATTAGTCCATCTGGTCTATGTCAGCACCATTTTCTCTCAAATACAAATGGAGAAGAAACATGGGAAAAGTTCCTTAACAAATTCAAACAAAGTCCTGATATTATCAAGAAGGGTAATACCAACCCCTTTCTACTCCTAAAATTAATTTAGAGATTGATCCCCCTGTAGAGAAAAAAAAAGGAAATAAGTGGGGTTAATGTGTCAAAGAGGAGGAGATCTGAAAGGATGAACAAAGATACAAAACCTATTGTTTCTTCTAAAGAAACTTCTTCCTTTGTAGCAATACCAAAAGAACTAATATCTTTCCCTGATAGTGACAGTTCACCTAAGCTAGATCTGTGAAGTAAAAATCATAAGAAGCTCAATGAGGAAGTCCTACTATCAGGACAATTTGAAGCTCCTCAAAGTAAGAAGAGTTCATAAGAGGTCTAGGGAAACTCCAGTGGTTATTAGAAGCATGTGGATGGCAATTTAGATTAATTAATTAATGTTGATTAATATGTGATAGGATAACATGACCATGTCCCCTCCTGCTTTCAAGTCAAATTGAGGATTTCGATAAAGAAGCCTCTAATAGGTAAATACAAGCATATTCAGGAGCGGGGTGACTCAAAAATGTAGTCAGATGATGGTGGTAGGAATTAGCATATTGGAAACAAAAAGGGAAATCCCATTTGGTGGAAGATAAATGTTGAATTCCCTAATGAACTTTCATGAAAATGAGGAGAAATAACAAGTTAGGAAGGCTCTAGGCTCTTCTCTAAGGGTTGAATTTGGTAGTAAATTTAGGTTGTGAAGGCATTGAGAAATTGAAGGTGACTTCCTCAAAAGCAAATTAGATCATAGGGAATGATTTTCATTGAACAGGTAAAATCTCATGTCTTCAAAGATAGGAATGAACTTTATTTGCAACATTATTTTGATTGAGAAAAATGATAATGGTGGAATATTAAGCATGTTTTTAGATAGGCTAACGAAGTCATTGCATTATTTGATCTAGTCAAGAGAGTGCTATTAGAAGGAAAGATATCGTTCAGTGGATCATAATTGTCTAAACTAGAGCTAACTTATCTGGCCACTTAATTAGCTGTTCATGGTGAAGTCGAAGGACAACTGGGACTATTGCAACACGATGGGTTGAGACTCTCAGTGTGATTGCATAACATGGAGCTTTTCCCAAGTGTGGGACCTCGCGAAATCTGTGAAAAGATCTCCGGATGAAGGCCAGTTCCTATTCCTCTGTTCAGATGCACAAAAGGAAAATGACAGAGGGTTTACTCAAAGCCCGCATAAACTAACTTGTCAGGGAGATAGGGTAAGAAAATGCATAAAATAAAACCTAAACTATAAAGGTGATGCACCGAGGAATGAAGAACACCTGTCTTGCCAATAAACACAGACCATAAAAAATGCACATATGCAAGATCATATTCAAAGATAGCCCAGATTCACAGTGAAAGATCAAGAGGATGCAAATGAATACAGAGAGGGTTGAGAATCATCCACAGACATGCATTAATTTGCAGAGTCCAAATATTGATACAACACATTGCAAAATGCCAAGAGGCAAAGTTGCATTACAGTTTTAAATGGGAGGTTTGGACTCAACAAGTTCACCTGCCAAAGAGAAGAAGGGAGGGGAAAAACAAAAATGTCCAACCTTTTAGAAAGAAGCCCCTCCTTACAATTTATAGGAGGAGAATGAGAGCTCTTGAGAAGAGCGAGGAATTCGAAATCTACCCCAACCACCTCCAGGTTGCATTTAACTCATCTCATTATGATGGTAGGAAAGAGAAGCCTGGTCAAACCCAAAAAGTGGCGAACTGTATTTTGCATTTTTGAAGAATTTTTTCTCACCCAAATTAAAGCATATCCATTTGGGTAGTTTGGATAGAGGATGCTTGTAGAGATTTCTAAAAAGTCTAACCTTGCGATGAATCCGAGCTCCTTGTGAAAAGCTTATGGCCATCTGAATATTGCCCCAAGTCAGGGTCCGTTTCCTGTCAGCGGTTCAAAATGTTTGCCTCCTGAAGTTGCAGATCTGCATCATGAGGGTGCGCATCCCATGTGTTCTGCGATCATCCTGCCTAAAACGTGTAAAAATCTGTAAATTTTGCCTGTTAAGACTCATGTTTCATGGGCATTTACGTAAACTCTCAAAGGGCGCATGCCTTGCGATTCGAAATCCATGCTTCATGTGTGTCATACTTTCCCGAAACGCCGATGGCGCATAAATATCCTGCATGTGTCAAGTTTCTGGGTCTCCGATACACCATTTCCTTTGTGTCTAGGGTGCATTTTGGACCCTGTCCATCCATTTCTGTGTGCCACATCTTACACCTTGGCGCATACATTTTGTGTCAAAGGTTTCGTGCGCCATTTCCTCTGCGCCAAGGGCACATCCTTTACCCTGTCGACATCCATTTCTATGCGCCACTTTCCTGCGTCTTGGTGAGATAGTGTTAACAACAGTATGATCGAGTGCCATTTGATGCAAAGGTTGCATTACCCTGTCGACATCATTTCTATGTGCCACTTTCCTGCGCCTTGCATACATTTTGGTCAACACTCATTGTCGTGCGCCATTTCCGTGTGCCGAAGGGCGCATCCTTTACCCTACATCCATTTCTATGCGCCACTTTCCTTGTGACATACATTTTTGTCAACACTCATTTTCGTGCGCCATTTCTGATGAAGCCAAGGGAGCATAGGTACCCTGTCGACATCCATTTCTATGCGCCATTGGCGCATACATTTTAGTGTCAACACTCATAACCATTTCCATGTGCCAAGGGTGCATCCTTTACCCTGTCGACATCCATTTCTGTGCGCCAGATAAAAAGGATTTGCAACTTCAATTACAACTCTATTGGTCATACTGATATCTATATGGGTAGCCCGGGTTGTCTCAACCTTGGATCTGATCCAAAAATGACTAGGTGGCTATTGTATAAGTGAGAATCTAGTATTATGCCCATTCTCATGACAATCTAATAGTAAACGACCTAGTCAAATGTTTTCTCATCTCTATTATCCCTCCATGGATGATCATATCTATAGACAAACATCTACACTCCTTTTCCCTACATCCAAATGCCATTATATTATGTAAAATCCAATATACTATTAAGGATATTTCATACCTTGAAGGCATTTAGGCTGTCCAAAAAGGATGAGGATCGAAACCTTGTCTGGTACCTCAGGAGGGATTCATTTCCTTTTGGCTCATCTTCAGTCTTCATGCTCTGAATAATGTCTGGTGGTTAAGTCATAGTATTTGCCTTTGATGTCTTATTTAGTAAATATGGCCACTAGAACTGGATCTTCATGCGCACTATTGGATAGGATCTTTGAAATAAATGCTAAGAAGAGCATCAGAGATAGTCCTAGTGTTTTAAAGGTCTCAAATTGAAGGTAAACAACAGATGATGGCTTAGAAATTGATGTACATCATAAAGAGGAGGGATAGCCCAAAATAGATTATTGTCATAACCTGTTATTACTTGGATTGAACGGTGACTAGAGTCATGGCCGATCGACGGTGCATCTCCATGTCATTTTGATCATCTCATCAAGTTTCTCTATCACAATCCAATGTTTCTCCTCTAGGTCTTGAATCTTTGCCTCATATTCATTTGACTGAGAGAGATCTCAGAGAGATTTTTTTTGAAAATTGAGAAATAGAGGCTACAGGAGCAGCACAAAAACTCCAAAGAGTGTCTAGGATGGTGAGTAACAATACCCACACTTGTTTTTAAGTCTCATTAAAATGTCTTAATTCTTCTGTTTTGCAAAGTCCTTGCAAGAATATAGTGGATGATGTCACCCAAAAGTGTGGAACCACCACTAGTAGATCTCATGGCATCCTGATCATGAGACCCATCCCTAAGACCTCATTTCCAACGACCTCTAAACATGTTGACCCAACCTAGGTCGACGTCGCCATAAAAATTGGATTGGCTTATTTGGGGTTAACATAGCCTCTTCCTTTGCGTATGAAATTCTTACTTTCCCATTTTTCTTGTAGTAACAATTATTCAAATCATGAGGTTGAGTGCCAAATCCTTTATTTGTGACTTTGAGGCCAAGTTGCACCCTCATGAGTTCCAAATCGATGTTTAATTGATTTCATGAATTGAAGAGGATAACCTAGCATTTAAAATATGTTTCTTTATGATAAAATCTTGAATGGGGTTAATGGATTCAAAATAATCAGAGGATCCCATGAGACCATATACTTATCTGAGCCACATTGATGAACGTATTCTGTGCATTTATAGTATGCCTATAATGCCAATATAATGTACTGCATCAGGATGTGAATAAATGAGCTTATTTTATGTCCTTTTTATCAAGTTTCAAATGTATTATGAGCATTTATACTTGATCTCATGCTATAGTTAGGCTGTCACTGGCCATTTTTGTTTGACCATACATCTATATATGAACCCAAAATACATGTAATGGCCTAACCTTAGTAGGTGTAGTTGATCATCATTTTTGAAATGAAAACAATTTTAAATCTTGAATTAGAAATGATGAATTTAGTGATGTTGGGACTAGGACCTTTGAAGTGGCGAAGCTCAAATTCTATCTTCAATATTAAGATCATTCAGCTTCAGAATATTTTATTGGCTTCAGTTCTTATTAACTACTCATATAGTAGAGCAAAGGAAGTAATTGATCATACAAGTAGTATCTAGCAAGCTCTTCATGGGCAAAACTTAAGTAGTCTAGAACTCCAATTTTTTGTTCTCAGATATATCTTGCGCTTAGCTTTACAGAGAACTTTTACTCAAATACTAATAGTTTACCTTTGGTTCTACGAGATCAAAGTAAGGTTCCATAGAAATTTGGAATCATTGTTGAATCTGATTTATTTTGACAAAGTCCGTTTATCACAGAAAAGGTAATGCACCTTCTAATCAAGATTTGATCAATTGATTTACAGATTCTTCCTACTTTTTGAAATACTTATGGAACGATCTCAACAAGTGTGGGTATGTCCAGCAAAGTTTCTAGAATTCCAAACCTTCTTAGAGCACTAGGTTGGTTCCTCTACCTAGAATCTAATAGCTAACACTGGACACCTAATGCAAGAAAACAACCTATCTAATCCTGTATCTACATCGTTCCAACGGACCAGATAAGAGAGAGAGAGAGATGAGATGTAGGAGATATTAGAGAGAGGGTTAGATGATAGATGCATATCTATGAAATAGATAAACTAGTGATGTGTTTGTAAGACAGAACATTTCGAGTAATAACGACTGGGACACTCTCGTGAGGGAAAAGGGAGAAGGGAGAGGCTTGATAGAGTCAACACCTGATCCAAAGGTGGATTTTTCCTTCTATTCTCCAGGAAACACAAACAAATGAACCTACAAAGGAAAAAATACATACAAAGGATACAACAATAAGAATGGAAAGGCAAGGACATGCAACAAAGCATAAGTTAGGGTTGTAGAACACCAAAAATAAATATTCTATTTCTGTTCAAGGTATGCATAGTACCATTAAATGTGAAGAAGAAGGCACAAGAAAACATTGCCAAGCTCAAATGGAGGTCCGCAACTCACCTACATGCTTAGGTATAATTTTTGAATCATAGTTCCTTTGCAACCATTTTAGAACAATCCCCCTTTTTCAAACATGAGTTTATTTCCAACAATTTGTTTCATATGCAAGAGTGGCGTTTATTTCCATAGAGCAAGTTTAATTTTGAGAGTAACTTGGATTTTTTCCTTCAACCACCAACAAGATGCAGTTTGAATTTCCTGAAAGTTTAACCATAGTTTTACCCTGTAATAAGGCCATTACCCCATGTCACTTTGCTTGCTTGATACAATGCAAAAATTGTTCTTTTAATGTAAAAATAGTAATTTCTTCCTTTTTACCAACTTACTACCTCACTCAAATTCTTTGTGGTGTAGTACGTGATGAGACCTTTCCAGACACAGTGCCCCTAGTTGTGAAAATTGAGTTATATGGCGAAAGTTATGTCCATTTGAAGTTACGTGTGCCATACTTTCAATAAATGTGAGTGGTAAAGCTATTAAATCAAGCCTCTGTCGGGTTTGCAACCTTGCAAATCATCCCCAAAAACCCGAAACAAAGGACCATTGGTTTTCGGGATAAAAATGCAAGTAGCAATTATACATTTTTTAGGTTGTCATGATCCAATGTAGAAGAATCCCGAAAACCTGAACACTGTAGACCTTCGGGTTTCAGAAGTAGGAACACATTGTATGGAACATGCATTTGGGTTACGATGTCCCAATGCAAGCGATGTTCCCCAAAAACTGAAATAATGAGACTGTTGGAATTTTGACCTTGATTTGCACCTATTGACCTCCGAAATACAAAGGGCAGAACTCGGGACTTGCAAAACAACCTCAAAATTCCAATTTACTCTTGGTGGAAGTCGACCCCTGCAATGCTACCTATGAATCCCACAGATTCATTGCCAATTCTCATGAATTCCAAGTTCCTTACTGCCAACTGTAAATGACGGGTTGAACATCCATGTCTCATTTATGAAATCAGGTATCATTGCGATTTTTCATTTGTTACCGATGGAATAATCCATGTGATGGTCTGGTGTATACTTGGTGTCCTTGACCATGTCGGAGTTATTAATGTCAATTTTGGACTTATCTGAACAATCAGCTATAAAGATCATTTTTGAAATCACCACTTGTTAAACTAGGATCATAGTAAAATGCATGACCAGCTATACGATATTTGGCATATTTTAAATAAATGTACATGTTTATATTCCTAGATGAACTATCACTCATCAACGTAATTATATGGAGGAATACCCTTCAACCCCACTTGATTTGTTAACTATAATGAGTCTTCACTGACTACTGTTGTTCCAATTTGTTCAAGGTTTAACCCTAACCAAGTTTAACAACATGGCCTGTGTAGAGGATGGTTAAGAATGTGACTCCGTTGAAGAAAACAATTTAAAATCAATGGAATCGAATCTCACTAATAATTTTGCATGTCTCTTTATCCTGATTTAATGGTGAGTTGACCTCGATACACATCTCAAGGTCAAATCCTTATCCCTAATTAGGGAGAACTGTGATCAAGTTCGAGTTTATGGAGGATTAGATGTAAAAACTCGAAAGGGTTTGAAAATTCAACTACACCTCCCAAATGATCCTCGTGGAGAAGGAATCTAGTCTTCCCAAAGCATACTGCCCTACAGTTGGACGTGTTTGGTCAAAATTTGTCTGAGGTTTCATTCATCTGGGAAAACCCTAATACCTTTTTATATACATTTAATGACTTATTATTATCTCTTTACAGATTAATTGCACATTACAAACTACCAAACAACTAGGTTCATTGAACATTAGGGTTCTAATTTAAAATTGGCAATTAGGGAAGTAGCTATGCAGATACATTAGCTCCCTAATCATTTCACAAGTTAATGTTTTTATTGCCATTAACATTCTAATTTATGATTTTACATAACAGATCCATCACACAATAAAGAGATGTTTGCTTCTTACTTACCCAAGCCTGAACTTACTTAAGCTTTGAGTAGAATTCTTTTTTATATTAGACTTCATTGGAATGAAGTCTAATCCCATTTATTTTATTTTCCAACATTCCTATTTTGGTTAAGGAACTAATGCAAGAGGAACACACCTTCCACTATCCAAGGATAAAACATTTGGATTCCATTCCCAAAAGATCTTAAAACAGTCTATAGAGATTCATTACATGAAAAGTTGTCTTCCCTTTTTCTTATAAAGCCCGTTTAATGTTCATTTATAACCCCCCATTAATTAACAATTTATCATCATAGTTTTATTCACCCATAACATTTGATTTAAATATAGTAATAGTGATAGCTAGTTGAATATCTATGCCTGAATGTCCAACTTAATAAATGAAGTTACATTTTACTAGAGAGGGTAGTACATCTAGTACCCCTGAATCTCTATTCAATCTATTCCATACCCAAGAGGGTAAATGTTCTACTAATGAAAAATTAGAGAAATACTTACATTTGACATTCATAGAATACCTAAAAAGGACTACACATCAAGTACAAGAAAGTCCAAAATATTTCATTCATCAAGATGATTCATACATTATAATTCTAATCACTTCAGACATTTCTAATGTCAAACAATAATAACAAGTAAAATTTCTTTTATCAGGTTCAAATACATTTCAATAATGAACATATTTCATCATAAAAAGATCCAGTCTCTTTGGTAAACAAATGAACTTCCTATAAATATTTTCTCCTTTCATCACTTACAATCTCATGTCCATCTAAAAATTTCTAGCACAGGAGTCATGTTCAATGAACCTAATCATGATAATCACTAAATAGTAAAATGATGTGCTTTTGGGGCTAACTGTTTCATTAAGAGTAATTCTGTTGTTATGAAACAGTCCTGAGAAATTCAGAAAGACATACCAAAAGGAGTTACCATACAAAAATATAGTTGAGAGAGAGAGAGAAAAGTGAGGTTATACCATAACATAAGTAAGAATGGGTAAGTGTAGCAAGTTGGGGGATAAAAAAGGGTCATAAGTGGACATCATATTGCAAATAACAACATAATATCAACTTGTAGGGACTATTAGATCACCAATGCATACACTCAAAATTAGACAAAATAATATCAATGTGAATCATAGCTTCTGCCATAATCTAGTTTCTAAACTACTTTTTTTTTTAAAATTTCAAAGTTTAGCTATATTAAACACTCAAAATTCAATGACTTGGTATTTAAAAAAAAAACACCTATGAAGATTGTAGTCCGTTTGCCTGTGATTTGGATGACCAAAAATTGATATATATATTTTTCCTTTGGTGAGAAGTTATATGCCACTATCTGTCTTGGGACAGATGTATTTTTTGTATTTTTTTGAGCAATATTTTATTTTATTTTATTATTTTTTTTCCCATGAAAGTGGTCTGAAAACATAAAGAAAACATAGCACTTTCCGTTTGCCCGCCATAACTTCATCAAAAAATATTGAAATCAAATAATTTTTTTTTAACATGTATATATTTCACCACGGTTGGGATGGTATAAGTTTTTATCATATTGTGATAAGTAAAACAAATTTTGTAGTCTTAAACGTAGACATAAACATTCAAGGAAAAAGTGTCCTTAAAGACCTACTATTAGTAAAAAATTATAAAATGATATTTATCCTCTTCTATTCACTTTAAAATTAGTATTTCTACAAAAGATAATAGTCTCCCCTACGCAATGGTACCATTTTTATGACATATTTTTGACTTTTTGGCATGGTTCAAGTCCAAGGAAGACTAAATTTGTTGTTTTGTTCTATTTTTGATTTAAAATGTTTGATCGGAATGTTTCGGCTTCTGGGAATAGAGTTGCTTCTATCCTTTCATTCCTTTTAGAAACAGATGAGGTTAGGGTTAGGAGGAATACCTGTTGAATGTCGAGATGGTGTGCACGTACCGTAGAGAAAGATCAGGCTGACTGCGGAGAACTCCTTTTTGTCTTGGAAGGACTACCTGCAAATAAGAACACAAGACCACAAGATTTTGATTAAACAATAAATGAGGAAACTGCTTTGGGCCCCAGGAAATATAATACTTCCTTTCGAAGGTGGTCAGTTCCCCTGCTAATATGAATTAACACAAAAGACTTGCAAAATATTAATTAAATTGTTTCGTTAAAACTGGGTAGGGGGAAATGCTGGTTTTCTAGGTTTTGATCAGGGGAACTGATGCCGGTTACTGATAACCGATGCCGGTTACTGATAACCGATGGCAGATACTGATAACCGATAGTGGTGGGTTCTAGGATATTCTTGGCAGCTATGGTGTTTGTAATGGCTGGTTTTTGGATGGTATTAGGAAATGGGATGGTTAGAAGCAAAAGAATGACAGTTAGATGCAATGGGCAACATTGGGTAGTGGATTCAGAAACAGATTTAGGAGCACTGAGATTCAAGAAGCATAAGAAATGTTATAACAAAAGGACATGCAAGATGTGACTTACTGGTTTTGACCATAGATGCAAGTTGATCTCCTTGGTTGTAAAACACTTCTGGTATTCTCCACTCGTCTCTGCTGCTCTGTCAAGCGAAGATCTGGACTCTATTCCTCGCTCGCAATGCTCTCTGTTGATCCAGAAAATCCTTTTGACTGATCTCCCAAAATGAAATCCTGATCTGTTGTGTTTTGGTTTGGGGAGGCCCATTTACAGGGAAGCGATGGCGGTTGCGTAACCGACGGCGGTCGAGTAGGAACTGGCGTCGGTAAGGAAAAAGTAGGCTATTTTTAGTAAAAATAGCCAACCTTCCCTACTTTTCTCCCGAGAGATCAGTTGCGGGCTTGGTCAAATGGCTAGAAGGTCGGCTTTGGGTGCGAGTAGGGAGGCATTAGTTATGGATGTGAGTCTAGACCAAGTCACGGGTCTTAATTAGGTTAGTTTAGGGTTAGGGCTAGGTCATGATGAGGTGGCAGAGTGAGGTGGCGGGTAAGGTGATGTGGATTTATCAATTACAAGGTAATTAATAAATAATTGTGTAAAGTTTAGGTAATGAGGCTAGGTTGCAAAATGGGATGCGGGTCACAAGGGGTCATAAGACACGAATTTGGTGTCTACATTAGCCCCTTATTGTCGTGTAGCTTGTTCTGTAAAGCTCCACGGACAATAATATGAAGTGGTTTCTCATGTTAAGGATATATGTAATCCCCCTCAAATCTATCACAGATTGAGTGAACGGGAAAATCAGGGATAGGGTTGATACAGGGTATATGTTGTAGAGAGGATGGTAAGGTGGTGGGGTAGGTCCAAGGAAGCAGACGCATGTTGAAATGAAATAGTACGACTAGGGTACATTGATTTGACGAGCAAACCAGCAATGATGTACAGGTAAAGGTCGATAGTTTAATCCAAACAAGGGTGATATAATCCTGGTATCCAAGGCATAGGAAGTAGCTCTAGGGTATATAACAGGTAAGGTACAGGAACGTTTAGGCATGTTTGGCAGTACCAAAAAGGTTGGTTTGGTTTTAGATAAACGTCACGGTCTAGGTCTGGGAAAAACTGGTTGACAGATCAAGTCAAGGACCCCTAATCATGCTAAAACACGAACATGATGAGCTCGATTGAACCAAAAACTACCGGATGGGTGGATAAAGTGTATGGTGTTGATTTTTGGGTAAGGTATGGAAGTGGTTACGGTCCGTGGGTTGGGCCAAGTTGTTGGGTGGCGGCCTTGGGTCGGGCCAGAAGTGTAAAGGGACGCCTTGGGTCGGGCCAAATAGTGAGGGCAAGGGGCTTGGGTTGGGCCAAATGGGCAGGTTGAGGCCTTGGGTCGGGGCCAAATAGGTAGGTTGAGGCCTTGGGTCGGGCCGAATAGGTAGGTTGAGGCCTTGGGTCGGGCCGAATAGGTAGGTTGTGGCCTTGGGTCGGGGCTGAATAGGTAGGTTTGCGGCCTTGGGTCGGGCCAAATAGGTTAGGGTTGCGGCCTTGGGTCGGGCCAAATGGTTAGGGTTGCGGCCTTGGGTCGGGCCAAAATCGTTAGGGTTGCGGCCTTGGGTCGGGCCAAATGGTTAGGGTTGCGGCCTTGGGTCGGGCCAAATGGTTAGGGTTGCGGCCTTGGGTCGGGCCAAATGGTTAGGGGCGAGGCCTTGGGTCGGGCCAAATGGCAGGTTGAGGTCTTGGGTCAGGGTCAGACAAGTGAACAAATGGTGTTCAGCACATGTGAATAGAGATGGTGTTGGTGAAAAAGGGGCAAATGGTAAAGAAGGGCAAAAAATTTTGGGGGAAAGTTGGGATACGAACCGATGTCGATTCTACATGACCGATATCGGTTAAGAGACCGATACCGGTTCCTTAGGGAAAATGAAACCAACATCGGTTAAGGTCGAAAAACCTATAAAAAGAAAAATACGGCCTGTCATTGTCACTTTTGTTATTTGCAAACCAAAGCGAATTGTCTGACGTGGAGAGTTGATTTGGAGGGTTATTGAGTGAGGTGGAGCTATTTGATTGGCGGAGAGAGTTGATAGTGGGCCCGATTGAGGAGGAGGCGGCAGGTGATTGGCCAGGGACCTAGTAGATCAGGATTGGAGCCATGGCACAGGCAGGAGGAGCTGGAGGGGCTGGACCAGCTGAACCACCACCACCCATCCCACCATGACGACGTGTCATCGTACCGATAGGTTCGAAACTCTTTAATTTGGTGCATTGAAATGGTTATATTATGCTAAATGAGGGGGTTTTGGTAGGAATTTGTACCTTTTTTAGGAAATAATGAGTAAAATGGAAATGATTTGAAAAAGGGAGAGGGTAGATAGGTTAAGATAGGCTAAGGTGCGGCTAGGTGGGTAAAGTTTTTAGGGTTTTTGGGTGGGTAGATGGGTAGAAATAGGAAAAAAATGGGTTTTGGGGGCCGCGTGGGGGTTGGGCTCTGGAAAGAAAACAGTGACCGATGTCGGTCGCTAAGTGACCAGCATCGGTCGCAAAATTTGCAGGGTTTGGTTGAGGTTGGGAGGTGACCGGCGTCGGGCGCGTATCGGCCGGTATCGTTGGCATTGGGATGGATTGAGGGTTTGGTGGGTGGGTTGTAGGTGGGTTGGGTGGTTTGTGGTTGGGTTAGTGGGTGTTTGGGGTTGGGGGATGGAGTTTGGGTTTGGTTTGTGGTGGGCTAGTGTGTTTAGGGTTTAGGTTTTGGGTTTTGGGTGGTTTGGGTGGTGGGTTGGGTTTGTGTGGGGGTTTGGGTGTTTAGGGTTTAGGGTTTAGGATGGGTTTGGGAAGATTGTTGGGTTATTAGGGTGTGGTGGGCTGGGCAGAGAGCAGCGAGGATAGTACCGCCTGCGCAGCCAGACTTGGTTGCAGTTATAGGAGAGAGGGATCAGCTCAAGGGTCAGGTGCAGCTCTTACAGGGGCAGCTAGCTGCTGCGCAGGCACAGATAGGGGCCTTACAGGGGCAGCTAGCCCAGGCTCAGGCACAGGCACAGGCAGCAGCACCACCACCAGCAACCACAGCCACAGGTGTAGGTATAGGTAACAGGTAGTAGCATAGGTACCTAGCATCCACCACCAGGTACAGCGGTTACAAACCAACCAGCCACAGGTGCAGGTACAGGCAGCAGTACTAGGCAGCACCACACGCGCTGCCACAGGTGCAGGTACAGGCTCAGGGGGTATTGGTGTTAGGTGCCAGGGGACCAGCCCCAGCTCCTTTCAGTGGCGTGAGATCGCTATATGGAGGTTAGAGCAGAGGCCCCGATATTATCAGGATATTCTTGATAGTACCGGAGTCGAGTATCAGGCGTATGCAACGCATAGGGCAGAGACCTCGCACAGCTAGAGATTTCAGGGAGGGGCAGCCACAGCTGGCGTGTCCGTGACGGGAAGGAGGCGAGAGGCACCACAGGGACCAGCGGGGAGAGGTGCCGAGGGCGGTGGGGAGAGAGCTGATAGATCCCTGACATGGTTTTGTATAGGGACAATGGGCACCGGTCTGAGAAACCGGGTTGTATTGATAGAGGCCTGCGTGCTGACACTTATTCATTGTATTGATTCATTTATGTATTATATACCGGCCTGCGAGCCGAGTACGGGTTGTACATTTGATACCGGCCTGTGAGCCGAGTATATTTTTGATATGAGAGACCGGCCTGCGAGCCGAGTCGAGATTTTTGGTAGGTATTGCGGCCTGCGTGCCGGCTTTGGTATATTATGAGATCATAGAGGCCTCGATGTAGGGCACATTGTAATTTTGAAAATTTTGTATATATATATAGAGACGATGTTTTTGAACCTCGTGCAGTGTTCAAAAATGTGTTTTAAATATTTTGTTAATGGTTTGGTAATATGTAATGTATGATAAGTTTTAGTTGGACATGTTGATAGATGGATGATGTTGATGGTTTTTTTTTTTTTTTGTTTTTACACGTATATATGAATGACAGGTTATGTGATGAATTGGTGGTTTTGTGACATTGTGATATATGTAACTGATGAGTTGGATCCAAATGATGTAGAGATTGATATTTTCTTGATATCCGTAGTTGATGGTTTGTGTATTTGTATAAAATAAATGATGTTTAATGAAATTGTAATGATATGATGTGTGGTGGATGAACAAATGTGGTAGATTATGTTGTGTTTATGCAGGAAAAGAGGCGGGCGCGACAAAAAATTTATGTGAGAAATGAAGAAAAGAAACGCTGTTTCAGAAAAGGTTAGGTGTGTAACCGGTATCGGTTAAGGTAACCGATGTCGGTAGCTTATATGACCGATATCGGTTATAGTAACCGATACCGGTTATTTAGGTATGAGATTTTCTAAAAATAGAAAAGCTAGGGTGGCAACTTAAATTTTAATTTTAGAGCCATGCAAGAGGTTAAAATACGCGAACGCGACACTTTTTTGAGGACTGAGACAGGTTTTTGCATGAGAGATTTGGGTGAGAAGGAGAAGAGATATGAGAATTTGTATGAGAGATTTGAATGTGATAAGAAAAGAGATTGGGAAGGTGAATGCGATTGGAGATTCAGAAAGTAGAAAGGTGAATTTGAAAAGAGTGGTGATAATGGCAGGAACGAGGGGAAACATCCAGCAGGAAGGGACAAGAGGGAAGACAAGGGCCACCTCAAGCTACTGCAACCCCAGAGGTAAATCATTTTGGTTGTGATTTAATTTACTGCATGTGTTATGGGAATAAGCTGGAAAAGAATAAGTGAAGTAGATATGAAGAAGACAACATGATAGCAAGGGGTATAAGATGAGGTAAATGTTATGTGGTAGGTAATTCACGGGTTATTCGGGTATGTCTGTGTATACAGAGAGTTATAAACAAGCAATTTTATTGTTGTAGGTAGTTGTTTTAGGCAAGATGTATGTAATTGACAGTGACCGGTAGCGTTTAGGGGGAACCGGTATCGGTTACTCAACCGATATCGGTTATGTATAAACCGATACCAGTTACTGGAGAAAATTTCCAGAATGTTTGAAAAAACCCTGACGGATTGAATGGTTGTTTGTTGTTTTGGTGTATGCAGGCAGAGGTAGGATTGAGGATGAATGATAGTGTGCAAGCGCTGTTGTCACGAATCTGAGTGGATGTAACACCAGCTGGAATGGACATTGATAAAATCGTTTGGGGTTAAGTGGAATCTGCTATTATTCACGAATCGCATGTAATCAATGCTATGTTGCAGGCATTGATTGAGAGATGGAATCCCAAGACAAATACCTTTTATCTGCCAACAGGGGAGATGACAGTAACATTGGAAGATGTGTTTCAGATCTTGAGACTCCCTATTACAGGAGAACCAGTATATCAGGCACTACCTAGCACGGCAACGGGGAGTAATAATAGTAGTATTTGGTCCATACGCACGAGATTTGACACAAGCGAGGTTTATCTTTTACATATGGGGTAATGTATGCAGCACACCCTGAGGAGACAAGGTTAGTAGTGATATTAATGATAGCGGTAGGGTATTATGCGTTACCGAGGGCGGAAGGGGGAAGATTTCCAAAGGCATTGATGTGTGTTATTTGGGAGATGATAGAAAGGAACGTGAATTTTGCATGGGCACCTGCATATTTGGCGGAGCTATACAGGGGTTTATGGGCTTGTAGGCAAAATCACAGGACAACAATGGATTGTTCATACTTAGTACACCTGTTGGACCTATGAGCACATTTTTTGTGTGTGACCAATAGGCCGACCCATCCAGTCGGGAGAAACCGGAGTGCAGAGGTTGGGATTCAGACGATGGGTTCCAGACAGAACAAGAGGCCAGATCCCAGGCCGTGACAGGTGATATTGAGTATTACAAGTAGGTATGGGAGAGAGTGACAGTTGCGGATATCTGTTGGAGGCCATACGGAAAACTATATGGTGATAGAGAGCATAGTTGAGGAGTTGAGGGGTGTAGAGCGATTGAGGTGGATCGCAGGGCACAGGCCGGGTGAGTATGAGAGGATCCCTATAGATCGCGTGTGGCAAAAATTTGGATTTGTGTAGGATATACCCCTGGATTATAGACCATATATGAGGATTGACGCTGAGGCAGCATTCTCACCTCCCCGGCCAACACCCCTAGAAGGGCCTGAAGAGGTAGCAGCTGATCGCAGGGTAATGGATGCGGGAATGACAGAGGCCTATAGATTATGGTGGGTAGCAGAACTGCGAGGTGTACATGAGCGTCCTGACATATCTGTGATTACAGCAGAGAGGGATCGTCTGCAGCGTTTGGTTCAGCAACTCCAAACGCAGGTGAATGAAGACAAGAGGATTGTTAGGGGTTGCGGAGTCACGGGCGGAGAGACTAGAGGCTGGAGTCCTCCATGCGAGAGGGGGTATTCATATGTTACAGGAGAGATTGGCAGATCAGTGGGCGGTACCAATAGCTGTGGTACCTTTTGAGGACAGAGAGGGCCCGGCGAGAGGGGTCGATGATCATGATCATCACCTAGTTCAGGATGAGGCATGAGGGTCTTAGTAAATGTTAGCAAGGTATAAGAATAAATAAGGATGCCAACCTGCATGTCGATGATAGAGAAGATGTGTTTGTTTAACATCTACATAAAACTGAATATGTATTTTGATTTGAGTTGCGATAATAATAAGATTGGTTTGTGTTTTGATTTTCGGTGTTTTGAAAAAAGGATAAAGAGGACTGTGATTAAATAAAAATACACAAAAAATATTTATATTCACCACCACAGTATAGGTTATGGTAGGGGATGGTCGAGCTAACCTTGGGAGACCCCATGTCTCCGAAGTGCTGCCTACGTAGCCCATTACACAAAGCAAGGAGGGGCCTCAGACTGATGTAAGTTCTCCCTTAGGACCAGGGAGAGGTGAATTCAGCCAATTTGGATACGGTTAGGCGATTTGGTTGGTTGGTAAGAGTATTGATATTAATATTGATAAGGTAATTTTGATGGTGTTGGTAAGGTGAATGGGCGATGCTGTAAAAAGGTATGAGGTAAAGTGAAAGTTAGCCTACCCAAATAGTAGGGAAATCGGTATCCTGATTAAGGTCAACACACAATCCTAGAGTGTGAGGCAAAAGCAGCAAAGAGTGTCTCCGTAGTTGAAGAGAGCTAAACAAAACCACATATTAACATAGGATGAGCTTGAATCCCTAGGTACCTTGCATAGACGAGAAGTCGATAGGTGAAAAGAGTTGTATAATCACAATATATCGGAGCGTACATCACGTCCCTTGAGTTTTGAAACAAATGGTGAGGTGAGGTGGATGATATAGCTGAGGTACGGAGAACTTATTACAAAGTGAGTGTTCTGATGAAAAGAGAACCTACCCCTAAATAGACAAAGTCCATGACTCAAAAGTCCTTTTGAATGAGGCTTTTCTTTTATTGAATGCAGACTGATCGATGCGGGAAGTCTACAAGGGATATTGATTGTATTATTCTTGAGGTCTTCACGAAGCTGATCAATGCGAGAAGCTTATGATAAAGGCTGACAGTGTATAGCTGTCCTTCGAGGGAGCAGTCTATTTTATAGTAGCAGATACGATTTGTAATGCATAGCTGTCCTTTGGGGGAGCAGTCTATATATAATTAGCAGCAATATTTCGGCATATAGCTGTCCTTCAAGGGAGCAGTCTAGATTTAATTTAGATGACTAGATGTTCATTTGGCGTGAAGCATCTAGTTTAGTAGGAAGTTTGACTCAAGAAAATCCCATAAGAATACAGCTTATTTTAATACTTTGAAGTCATGGACTAGACTAAAAAGGGGAAGGCATCATCAAGGGGAGGTGAGGATCAAACTATGTGAGCTTGATTGTTATTATGAGGTGTAGGAAACATAATATATGTAGTGGTAAGTGAGCTCAAGGGACGAACGACAGGTAGATAAGAAGTGATATAACACTAATTTCAACAGTAGAATGGTCGAAGATGCAAGGCATTAGGGGGTTCAGGCTCAGGTTTACCATTAAGTGAAGCTAAATGATAAGTACCAGATCCATAGGTATGAGTGATTATATAAGGCCCAATCCAATTTGGAGCAAATTTTTCCACGTTTGCTCTTTTCTAGTTTTGGTTACATGTTGATTCTCTTTGAGAACAAGATCACCAACCTTAAAGGTACGCTCATGAAGTCGCTTATTATAAGCACGCTTAATGCGTTGTTGATATATTTTGAAGATGATCAAGAGCTGTAAGACGGCGTTCATCAAGAAGCTCCAATTGGGCTAACCGCTCTTGGCGGAAAATCATCGTTGGTGAGAATATCCTGAAGATATATTCTAAGGGAGGGTATTTGTATTTCGAGAGGTAAAACAGCCTTGGTACCGTATACCAAAGAAAAAGGTGTGGCATTAGTAGAGGTACGAATGCTAGTCCGATAAGCCCAAAGGGCAAAGGGAATGTGATCGTGCCAATTTCTTCCGGATTCATTGACAACTTTCATGAGGATTTTTGGTTAGTGTTTTTATTAGAGGACTCGGCTTGCCCATTGGCTTGTGGATAGTAAGGTGATGAGAAACTAAGTTTGATACCAAAGTTGTCACAAAGGTCTTGCAACAACTTGTTTTTGAAAGATTTTCCATTATCTATTATCAGGTGATGAGGAACACCAAAACGACAATTTTTTATTATCAGGTGAAAGATAATGTGGTGGTTAATGAACTCGACAATTTTTTCTTTTTTGATTGAAATGAGTGGAATAGCCTCCACCCATTTTGTGTAATATTCGGATCGCTGTGATTATCCAACGGTGACGTTGTGAAGAGGTTGGATGAATCTCACCAATAAGGTCTAAACCCCATTGTGAGAAGGGCCAAAGATCTCGAGCGATCTGGAGCGGGTGGCTAGGAGTATGTTGAAGGTTGGCATGTTGCTGACACATAACACAACGCTTAACAATATTCGTAGTAGTCGTTATTGAGAGTAGGCCAATAATAACCAAGGCAAAGGATTCATTTGGCCACGGCAAGGCCGCTAAAATGTCCACCACAAATACCGTCATGGACCCTGTTGGATGGTATGAGTGGCCTCCACGCCAGTTAGACAGCGAAGGAGGATGCCATCAAAAGCCACGTTTATAGAGGAGTCCCCCCCATGACAACATAACGCGAAACACTTTTAAGAAAAGCCACGTTTTCTGTTACTAGTAAGGTCAGGTGGGAGGATAGAGATTGTAAGGTAGTCGTGAAATTGGTGGTACCAGGTATCCTATGAATTAGTAGACACAGTATTTATCATACAAACTACCGGGGTTGAATAGGATGGGGCAAAAAGTTGTTGGACCATGACGAATAATTCAGAGTCAGTTGGCGCGGTGAGAATTTGCGAGGCTAAGCAAGCCATAGTATCCGCAAATTTGTTAGTGGAGCGGGGAATGGTTTGTATAGAATAGTGGGTAAATAAGGCTAGAAGTGAATCCATGTAGTGTTTGTATTTTTGAAGTTCCTCATTTTTGCATTGGTAGACGCCCATACAACTTGATTGACTACCAATTGAGAGTCGGCAAAAATGTTGATAGATTTGATACCTAAGTGTAACGCAACTTGGAGACCCAGAACAAGGGCCTCGTATTCCGTTGTATTATTAGTACAAGGGAAATCAAATCAGAATGAAAGAGGCATAGGTTTATCATTGAGAGGAATGAGAACAACGCCGGCTCCTCCGCTGCGCTGGCATTTAGATCCATCGAAGAAGAGGGTCATTGGGTACGACTCCTCTGTGAGGGAAAGAGTAGTGATGAGTTCGTCAGGAAATGTGAAATTGGTAAATTGTTCCCCCAGGTAAAGGAGCTTCCGCAAGTTGATCTACGATGGTTTGTCCTTTGATTGATTTCTGATGGACAAACTCAAGATCGAGGTCGGCAAGAAACATGAGCCATCTAGCAATGCGTTGATTCAGATGAGGTTTGGCATACATGTAATGGATGGGGTCTGTATTGGTGATGATGAAAGTCTTGTGATTTAGAAGGTAGTGTCGGAGTTTGGTGGCCCACGAATGATAGGGCAAGGCACAATTTTTTCTACATGTGTGTACCTAGTCTCATAGTCCACCAAAGTACGACTTATATAATAAAACGGCTTGTTCGCGATTCTCAGAGTCACGATGTGCAAGCATGGCTCCTACATCGTGGTCGGTGGCGGAAAGGTAAAGGTAGAAAGGGCGGTCATCCTGGGGTGGGATAAGCACGGGTGGCTACAAGAGATAGGATTTGAGAGCTTCGAAGGCTTGGTGACATTCTTCGCTCCATTGAATGCAATATCCTTTTTAAGGAGGTGATGGAAAAAGGTTGACACCGATCCGAGAGTTGGGAGATGAAACGTCGGATAGATTGAAGCTTACCTTGTAAACTACGCAATTGTTTGAGATTTTTTTGGGTGGGGGGGCATTTCTAGGATAGCTTTGACTTTAGATGGATCGACCTCAATGCCACGCAAAGAGACAATAAAGCCAAGAAGTTTTCCCGAAAGAACACCAAAGACACATTTCTTTGGTTGAAGGCGGACAGAATATTGAATTAAGCGATCAAAAATAATGGTTAAAAACATCGAGATGTTCACTACGATGTTTAGACTTGCCGAGAAGATCGTCGACATAGTCTTCAAGGATAGTGTGCATAATGTCATGAAAAAATGTAGGTCATAGCCCGCTGATAGGTAGCACCAGCATTCTTAAGGCCAAATGGCATGACACGATAACAGAAGGTTCCCCAAGGAGTTATGAAGGCAGTTTTGTGTTGATCGGCAGGGGGCAACCAAAATTTGGTTGTATCCTGAAAAGCCATCCATGAGAGAGAGCATTTCATGACCTGCAGTTAGATCAACAAGTTGGTCAATGCTAGGTAAGGGGAAGTCATCCTTAGGGCAAGCGAGGTTAAGATCCCGGAAATCTGTGCATATCCGAAGTCCCCCTGTCACTTTAGTGACAGGTACGATGTTAGAAATCCATTGAGGATAGTCAATAGGCAAGATGAAGGAAACAGAAAGGAGTCGTTGGAGCTCCTCTTTGACCAAGAGAGCAATGCGTGGATGCATTTTTCTCAATTTCTGTTTTAACTGGTTTGGAATCGGGGTTTAGGGTGATGTTATGGACGGCGATGGTAGGATCAATTCCTGGTATGTCAGCGTAAGACCATGCGAAAGCTTGGCTGCGAACACGGAGAAAGGTAGTAAAGGCGGCTTGTTCTGATGTGTTAAGGGATTGTCCAATCTTCACAATGTGAGGATCCTCCTCCTGTGTGGATATTGATTTCTATGGTAGATTCGTTCAGCATAGTTTGGGTTTCAGATGGTAAGGCTCGTTGAATATAAGAATCATCCGCGCCAAGGTAAGTGAGGATGGAGTCATCATCTTGGCATTCAACAACATTAATCAAAGGTGAATCCTCTTCAATCATGTCTGGATAAAGAAGGGGCAAAGAAGATGGGTCCGTGATTATCGCGTTGATAAGTGAGAGGACCTATGAAGATAGCATTTATGAAAAAAAAAAGTTAGGAGGGATGGATTCAGGGTCTATAGATTCTGTGGGTGATGATGGCAAAGTGGGTGATGATGGTTTGGTAGGGGCGACGTCTTCTTCTTCCAGGATACAGCTGACAGGAGCTGTCTCTTGTGTAGGTGTTTCGGGAAAACCGAGACCACTGCGATCATTGTGTTTACGGGTAGTGGGATGGGGAATGAGTGTATGTCGGCCTTGTTCGTAAAGGCCAAAACCAAAGCCTTTCCACGCACAGCGAGTCAAGAAGGTGAGGGCGAAACGATGATTTGTCAAGTATTGAAAATCGGATTGGAAAGGAACCACACCAAGAGGAGGTTCAGGGGTAATGGAGGATGCGTTCAACACCCCCATACGTTAGGTTAGTGTGGCAATGGGGTGGTCCGTAAGAGATTATCTCCCCCACGCGACGGTCATAGGTGGGATGTGCATGTAATTTGTCCGTACTCCTGCGGGGTAGGGAAAGAACTAACGTTATATAGGCGGTACTCCCCCAGCGTAAGGCGCTGAAAAACATCTACTAAGGGGTCGGAGGTTGGAATGTTAGCTGCGGGAAGGGAAGTGGTTTTTGTGATGGTGGTTTCATCAATTGAAGGCGTAGGCGCGGTTGAGGTGGATGGTTGAGGTACATTTGAGGAGGATGGTTGGGTTGAATGTATGGGTGTCTTGATTGGTATAAGCACATTGTTACGGCGGTATAACATATTGCAGTTTTTTAAAGGGGGGAGGGTTAGCTTTTACGGTGTAAGACTTCCCCTCGTACTCAAATTTTATGCATCTATGTAATGTTGAGGGAACGCATCCCATGGCTCGGATCCAAGGACGACCCAGCAATATATTATATTGGAACTCTCCCTCAAGGACATAGAAGAGTTCAGGTAAAGTACGTGGTCCTACGCAAATGTTGAGGATCACGGTGCCTAAGGTAGAAGTAATAGCGTCATTGAATGACCGCAACATGATGGGGTTGGCACACATGCAACTAGAAGGGATGTTCATCTGTTGGAAGGCTTTTGAAGAGATGATGTTTAGGCTAGCACCCCCGTCAATCATAACCCGACGTACTCGAATGTCCCAGACGTAAGCGGAGATGAAAAGGGCAGGGTCAGGGTCTTCTGTACCCAAAGTCGACAATTTCATCTTCAGAGAAACTGACTGCAGCAGCTTGTTGTACAGAGACAGAAGTGGTTGGGGCAGTGGGTTGTTTGGTGAGAGAAGCAACGTGATTGGGTGTTAGAATGGAGGCAACAGGAAAGGTTTCATTAGGTAAAACCTCTATCCCTTGAAGGATCTCAATGAGAGCTTGTCGATGAGATTCAGAAGTCTGAATGAGATCATACAGTGTCATTTTTACGGGTGATTGGTGAAGCTGTTTAATCATATTTCGGGGGGCAATGCCATTAGAGACGGGATAGGCGGGGTCCGCGAATGACCACTTTAGGTGGTGGTGCAATCGGGATGTTTGACGGAGAAAGAGATGCCGCAGGTGTGTTTTCTTTTGCTTTCCCATTGTTTTTTCTGCCCTCGAGTAGCGACACTAATCATATTAATCTCGTAGACCTGAGATGAGGAAGATGGTTGGGATAATTCATGGTCTTCAAGAGGTGGGGTTGTAATAATGACAGATCTTGGTGAGGCGGGGACAGATGGTATAGGAGAGGGAATGGAAACTAAAGGTCTCTCCCTTCGTAAGTTGTCTTTCTTATTCTTTCTATCCGGGAGAGGTGACTGGCGAAGGATGGTTTTTAGAGATTTGCATCCCTCCACATCATGTCCTGGTGTGCGGTGATAAGCGCAGATTTTAGACTCATCGTAACCCATAGGTCGGGGCTTAGACGGGTCATAAGGTCTAAGTGGAGGTACGGAAATGGTCGCATTCTCCACCAACATAGCAAGGATTTTGGCGTAAGATCCTTTGAGTGGGGTCAAAATCGGAAGAGGAGGGAGGGTATTGATTGTGTGGGTTTTGGTAATGTTTGGGCATGATTGGTTCGTACATGGGTGGTGGTTTAGCCGAGGGGTGTTGATACATGGTTTTTCACTAAACGTGATTTCTTTGGCGTGCAGAAGCTATGTTGGATGGATGATGAGGCCGCAGATGACGTGGTATCAGAAAACAACCACGGGGAAATAGGAGTGACTGAAAACAAATCTTTTGATGATGGAATTTGTTTAGGGTTGATAGGTGGACAGGATACGCGGAGTGACGGTGTTGCTATACCCTTGGATTTTGTATAGGTGCGGAAGGCGTAGGTTGTTTTAAAGAAAATGCAGGGATGGATGATATATTGATGTAAAGGTAGAGGGATGGGTCCCATATGGAAGGTAGGTAGCGATGATGGTTTTGATTGTGATAGGGCACTGATTGAGTTTTCTCCTAGGTGGCGGGGTGGATTATTTTTGGATGATCGATTCGCTATGCGGGTGCGTTAGACTGGCATTGTTGAGGTCCAAGCATAGGTGAATATCCTGGTTAAGTTGATAGAATTGGAACGGGGCATTTGGTAGAGGTGAGGGGGTGAAGGTGAGAACAGGGCATTTTAAAAGCTTCTGTAAACACTTCGCGTATATGTGTGGAGACATCAGGATCAGTCATTGCTTGAGTAGAAAAGGGGTAACTCAACGTTCCCATAGGGCCTGTCTATCTCTGTTGAAATGCAATCTCCAGGTGTGATTTGTAATTTTTGTACGATAAGGTGGTTATAATTCCATTCCACTGTGGTGTTACACCGGAGTAGCTGAGGCATGTATCAATAGATGTTAGAGGTCACCGTTCGTTGAAACGATTTGGCGATGAGGGGGAAACAAAAAAACTAATAGGTAGGAGGGCGTGTTTTGAGGGGATCTGTCATGTTTAAAGAATGTGGTGATGTCGTGAAGAAAGTTTTCTCGTCTAAAGGTGACAAAAGAGTGGCGAGCTCTCCTCTTTGTGCAGTACGAGCGGGAGAGGAACGTTTGGGAATAGATAATTAGAATAACATCCGCCTCATAGTCTGTAGGGATGTGGTGTAAAGAAGACTATCGATAGAAGAGAATCTGGGAAGTTAACTCTTTTATGGTAAAGAATGATTTCACTTTGGCTTGATGGTGGTGAAGGAGGTTCAGACTCCGTTTTGGTGGAGATCTTGATTCAAAAAAATGTCAATATAGGCTTTTGGCCTGAGGAATTGAAGACTGCATGGATCTCATTACCACCCCTCAGCTAGATACTGTGGTTTACGTACTGTTGGACAGTGATTCTGGAATGGCTTGTTTAAATTTTTCAGATTTCAGTTGCAGGGCGTTAGGATTATCGAGGGGTATATCCCCTGCGTCCAACCATTTCCTGTCACTATGTTTTTTTCAATCTTGCAGTTTTCATGACTATGTCTTTACGCGGGGAAAGTTACACGTCCATTGTTATTTATCCAAGAGGTATTGCGCGGTGGAGTCAAACCCCAGAGGTGAGGTGTTAACAGGGGCCAAGGTTGATAGCCCCATCTTTGAAACTTTCTCCAGGATGACGCATAAGTTTTCTCACCAAGGAGTGTAATTAGGGGCCATTCGGCTTTGTACTTATAAGTGGTTTTCGCGGCAGTATTGGACCTGTGTTTGAGATTTTGACCATTACCGCATGGACAGCTCCTTTTGATTTAGAAAAGTGGATGCGTTGAGGAGTGGTGATCTTTGGCTTGTTGGTAGAATCTGGAGTTCAGAAATTGGGGTTTTTGTTACGCAACCGCATTTCTCTTCTTCTAAGGCCTCGAATTCTAATTTCCGAACATGTAAAGGCCGCGTCGAATGTAGGGGGGGGAAAAAGTTTGAATGTGGTGGGGTCGATGTGCTTATCACGGCCCATGTAAACAGTTCGAAAGTTCAGTTTTGAGGAAAGCATACTAAGTTGCGTTGATAATCGCCCCCGCCATCCGTCCCACTAACTCTGTGTAGATTCGTCCTCCACATTGTCGATGCATAGAGGTCTGTGATAGATACTTTTCTTGCATGTTAATGGAGAATGATCCAAGAAAGATTGGCCTATTTGGTTAAATGAAGATCGAGTGCTGGGTTAAAGCACTGTACCACTCCAAGGCGGTCCTGATAAGGACATTGGGAAGGTGCGGAGTAACAAGGCGTCATCATGGGGCACTCAATAATAAGCATGTCTAAATTATCGCAATGTTGTTGAGGATCCTCTTTACTGTTAAAACGGTAATTTTGGCAACTCCCTTGAAGGAGGATATGAATGAAGGGGGAAAGAAGGTTGAATGGGCTCCGACAAACTTGCTCATATGTCAAGGCGCTACGACTTCCTGAAACAGAAGCCTCCAGGTTTTGTGCCTTTTGTCCACATTTGTTTGATGAAATCTGTGGTTGGATATATGATGAGCGGTTTGTGGTAAACGAGGCAAGTTTGGACCAATGGCTTCCGCTGGACATGGTGGGGCTAGTGTTGATAGGTATGGGGCGGATTATGTATGTTGGACAACAGAATAGGGATGTCCCATATAAGGTGTTTGAGTTTTACTGATACGTGTATGGGAAGACAAGGTAAGGCGGAGTTTGAGAAGGAAGCTCGTGTGAATAGGTCAGAGAGTAAGTCATTACTGAGGTGGTCTGACAGAGAGATGAGGTAGGGGCAGTTGGTGGTAACAATACGTGGGGTCCAAGCAATTAACCAAAGGAAGCTAATCAGGGTCGTAATGAACCTCTGAAGCCATTGGATTGGGAGACGGGGCTAGATGCGGAAGTAAGGCAGTGTTTTATCGGAGGAGTGGGACTAAATGACATCTATACTAATAGGCATGCCAATAAGGAGCTGACATCAGGCGTACGGTCAGGGGCATGAGACAAATAGTATTGTACAGTGCTGGGATTAGCATCCAGAAATTTGGCAAAGTCCGTATCTCTACAGGAATTTGGGGATCTCAGCTGGTGTCCGTAGGGTTCCCTAAGAATGTGAAGGGGTGATTTCAGGAAAAGACACAGAGCAGGGCAGTGAAACCATGACGCGACTTGCTTCCGAGTGATGACAACCGTGGACAGAACACAACAGGAAAGTTTCAATCTATCAAGAAAAAAACAACCTCAGAATGATTGAATTTGGCAAGTTGCTAAGTTTGTCAGGAGCTGATGAAGAACAGTAACGATACGGTTTAATAACCAGTGTCGGGTTAGAGGGGCAAATGACGTCGTCATTTTACCAATTGCCGGTTGTCAAAAGTCCTAGGATAGAAGATATCAAGCTGCAATTTGATTTTTAGCACGTTGAGTATATTTATCACCTATTGATCAAAGAAGCAGAGTATACAGGAAAAACAGAATTTTGAAACAACACGATGCACACGCCAAATCTAGAGACGATCCTAGGGTTTCATTTTAAGTTTCGTGGCTTCTGCCTCAGATGTAGAATGATTCGGAATCCTAAACAACAAGACCTAGGGGAACTTCAGTTGTTTTGGCTTAATAAGGTTACCTCAATCGGGCGGAGGGAGACCGTGGAAAAGGGGGAATGGTTTTGGGCTGTTGTGTTTAATGTGGAAGTGATTCGGTATGTGTTGTGGCATTAAACTAGGGTTTAATTTCCTGTCAATACCGTGGATCACCCCCACGTGTACGACCTGTTACTTATCTATGTTCACTGGAATTTGAAGAATACAGCCAGGATGCAATGCGGGTTTAAACCCAAATCGAAACTTATGTTTGATGAAGCAAGAGAGATGACTTTCACTAATGCGAACTAGGAAAGCAAGACAAATTCTTACGGGAATATAACACAAAAGCGCAACGCAAAGTATGCTTTCCTAAAATGAAAATAAACAGAGAAGAACCCAAAAGGGTCCCACCGGCGTTCCAAAATGTTTCACTCGGAATTTTTCGGCTTCTGGTAATAGAGTTGCTTCTATCCTGTCATCCTTTTAGAAACAGATGAGGTTTAGGGTTATGAGGAATACCGTTGAATGTCGAGATGGTGTGCGCGTACCATAGAGAAAGATCAGGTTGTCGCGACTGCGGAGACTCCTTTTTTGCCCCTTGGAAGCACTACCTGGAAGTAGAACCAAGACCACAAGATTTTGATTTAACCAATAAATGAGGAAACTGCCTTGGGCCCAGGAAATATAAAACTTCCTTTCGAAGGGTGTTCAGTTCCCCTAAATATAATTAACACAAAAGACTGTCAAAATATCAATTAAATTGTTTCGTGAACTGGTTAGGGGACAGGCTGGTTTTCTGGTTTTGATCAAGGAACCGATGCAGTTATTGATAACCGATGCGTGTTTCTAGGATCTTCTTGGTAGCTATGGTGTTTTGTAAGGTTGGTTATTGATGAATATTAGGAAAACAGGTGATTAGCAAGCAAAAGAATAACAGTTAGATGCAATGACACGTTGGTAGTAGATTCAGATATGGAATTTAGGAGACTGAAATTCACAGAAGCATAAGAAATGTTTATAACATAGGACATGCAAGATGTGACTTACTGTTTTGGGACAAAGATTTAAGTTTGATCTCCTTGGTTTAAACACTTCTGGTACATTTCCACTCCATCTCTGCTCTGGCAATTGACGAATTCCCCCCTCCCTGGACTCTGTTCCTCGCTCGCAAATGCCTCTCTGTTGAGCCAGAAATCCTTTGCTGATCCCAAAATGAAATTCCGATCCTTGTTTTGGTTTGGGGAGCCCATTTTCAGGGAACCTATGGGGTTCTAACCGACGGCGGTCGAGTATAGGAACCGACATCGGTAAGGAAAAAGTAGGCGAATTTTTGTAAAATACCCACCTTCCCTGCTTTTCTCTGAGAGATCAGTTGCAGGCTTGGTCCAGTGGCTATAAGGGTCGGCTTTGGGTGCGAGTAAGATGCCTTAGTGGGATGTGAGTCTAAGACCCAAGTCATGGGTCCTAATTAAGTTAGTTTAGGGGTTAGGGCTAGGTCATGATGAGGTGGTAAAGTGAGGTGGTGGTAAGACGGTGGATTGTGGATTTATCAATTATAAGGTAATTAATAAATAATTGTGTAAGGTTTAGGTGATGAGGTAATTAATAAATAATTGTGTAATGTTTCACTCGGAATGTTTCGGCTTCTGGGAATAGAGTTGCTTCTATCCTTTCATTCCTTTTAGAAACAGATGAGGTTAGGGTTAGGAGGATACCTGTTGAATGTCGAGATGGTGTGCGCGTACCGTAGAGAAGATCAGGTTTGAACTGCGGAGACTCCTTTTTTGTCTTGGAAGGACTACCTGCAAGTAAGAACCAAGACCACAAGATTTTTGCTTAAACAATAAATGAGGAAACTTCCTTGTGCCCAGGAAATATAAAACTTCTTCGGGGAAAGGTGGTCAGTTCCCCTACAATATGAATTAACACAAAAGACTGGCAAAATATAATTAAATTTGGTTTGCGTTGAACTGGTAGGGAAAGGCTGGTTTCTGTTTTTGATCAGAGGAACCGATGCCAGTTACTGATAACCGATGCCGGTGGGTTCTAGGATCTTCTTGGATGCTATGGTTGTTTTTGTAAGTTGGTTTTGGATGATATTAGGAAACAGGAATGATTAGAAGTCAAAAAATAACCGTTAGATTCAAGGACACGTTGGGTAGTAGATTCAGAGTGGATTTAGGTTAGATGACTGAAATTCACGAGCATAAGAAATGTTATAAAGAGGACATCAGATGTGACTTCTGGTTTTGACAAAGATGTACGTTGATCTCCTGTGGTTGTAAACACTTCTGGTATTTCCACTCGTCTCGTGCTCTGTCAAGTGAAGATCTGGACTCTGTTCCTCCTCACAATGCTCTCTTTTGATCCCGAATCCTTTGAACTGATCTCCACAATGAAATTCCGATCCTTGTTTTGGTTTGGGGAGCCCATTACAGGGAACCGATGGCAGTTGCGTTACTGACGGCGGTCAGTAGGAACCCGTGCATCGTAATGAAAAGTAGCTATTTTTCGTCAAATACCACCTTCCCTGCTTCTCCCGAGGTCAGTTTGCGGGCTTGGTCCAGTG